>VWZU01010932.1:319337-357426 GCA_013397095.1 Sterrhoptilus dennistouni
ATCCGGGCAGTGCGGGGGCTTGGAGCGCTGACAGCGGCTTTAGGGCTCGTGTGCCGTCGGGGTGATCCCGAGGGATGCTTTTCCTAAGCGGAGCTCTGTGTGGTCGGGGTGAGCTGAGTGTTCCAGCTGCCCAGCCTCTGGAGCTGCCGTCGGTTCCCACCTGGCGCCCGCACAGCCCTGCCTCGCCTTACTGCTGTCGTTCTAGTCCCCATTATCCTTTCTTCTGCTATTGGGGAGGGTTTAAGCCCAGCCAGAAGCCAGCCTTCCCTCCCGCCTGTGCTTCCTTGGGCTGTCCCGCGGGAAGGGGACGTTTTGGCGGTAGCGGGGACCGAACCCCTGACCCCCCGACCGCTCGTTCGTCTCACACAGCGACCTCCGGAGGCCGCTCCGGGCACTGCGCCCGCCCGCGCTGCAACAGGGATCCTTTCCTCATACTTCTTGTACTGGAGCGCCCCGGGACACCGGGATCACGCCCTTCTTGGACCATGTTCTTCTTTACACCATGTGCTCGAGCCTTTCGAGTGTACGAGAGGTTCCGCCCCCTCACCGCTCAGCCCCTCGCCGTGGACACACACACACTCACCCACTCACCTTTTGGATGTCGGCAGGTAGATGCTGCTGTGTGAAGCTTTCGAACGTGTTTTCTCAACTCGTGCACAGATTGTTTTCTGCCATATTAGGCCTGCAAACGTGTAGGAATGTCTATATTGGCCTCTATATTTTCCTATATTGTTAAAAGGATTGTTAATCAGTGCCGTAAAGGACAGGCGAGCAATGTAAATGTAATATAAATGTCATTGTGTGTCTCTTTTGCCTCTCTTAAGTCCTTGATCCTTCTCGTGGCCCCCTGCTTCACTTGATTGCTGCAGGGAAACACTGGAGAAGTGACTGGAGCGTGGCCTTGGAGTCACCCTCAGTCCTGGATGCCACAGCAGGAGCTGCAGCTGCCACAACTGTTGTAAATCTGAGTCCAAAACACACTGCCAAGTGCCACCTGAAAGGCACCACAGCCTGGCCCTTGTCCCCTGCTCAGCCATCAGGGTCACTCAGTAGGCACCGTGAGGCACAGACATTCCTGGTCACTCAGCCTTTTCCCAAGGCTGAGCATCAGTGTGACTGAGTGAGCACCTGGGGGACTGCTGAGACTGTAATTTCAGAAAACCCGCAGCGTTGTGCTTTGTTAAGGACCCTGCTGCTGGAGGTGGGGTGTCTCGGCACAGCAGCTCCTCAGTCTGGTACCTGTGATAACCAGCTATCAAACAGGCTGCTGGATTCTGCAAGCAAAGGGACACATCAGTTATGTGCTTCTACAGAGCAAGAGCTGGGGTATTTGTGTCCCATAATACCATTTTTCATGGACAGCTACTTTCTTTTCAGTTAATGAAGTTTTGGATCTATATTTTAGTATTTCTTGGCATTTCTAGGGTTAATTAATAGTATTTTTTTTTCCTCTTTCAGGCTACAAATATTAGTTGGGCCTGGAGCCAAAAACTTGCAGCACTGTTAAATTGGTAATGAAGTCCAAAGCACTGAAAGGTCTAAAATTTCTTTGACAAATAATGGTGTGAGAGAAACATAATAGAAAAAAATCTAACTAGTGTTACCCATTAAAACACATTAAAAATTGGTGAAGAGTCTTAAACATACAGCCAATACTAATGTCTTCTTTGCAGTCTCAGATGGTGAGGGAGTCTGTAGTAGTGACTGGAACACTCAGGACATGCATTCCAGTTCTGCTGTGGCAGTTGCTAGTTGCAGGCCACCGTCAGAATTAAAGTATTTATTAAATATTTAAAATTGGAGGTAATATTAAAGCAAATTCTTGCATTAAAAAAACCCCCAAAACAAACAACAAAAGACATATACATAATACAGAACTAATGGCAGTAGAAAATGAAATGGAGTAAGCATTCCCATATGTACAGAACCTATTAAAAAAAGGATGTATTGATGCTGATATGCATGTAGAATTGCAACGCTCTTGCAATCTGCTAGAACCATTCCTCAACATTAAAAGTATTTTAGCCATTTTCCTCTGGTTGGTTAATTTTTTATAGCATGGATTTAACACAGCATTTTTATTTTAATTTGCATTATTCAAACTACAGACTACTAGTATTCCTTGACATTGCTGAAATACTATTCACTCCTCCAAGAATAAGGTAATGTGCAAAATAACAAAGTTGGGGGTTTAAAAGCATCTTACAATGCCTATAGTTTTTTCATATATGGTTTTTATCAACACCTACCAATTTTGCCATAAATTACTTATCCCCATTCATTTCAGGTATTTATACTGCTGCCTTCTAACAGAATGCTCACTTTAGCAGTCAACATCTTGGACAATTTGCTGGCTAAAAACCACCAGAAGACAGATAGGTGGACACAAGTTACCTTCCCCCCACACCTATGTGTGTGTGTGTGTATGTGTCTGTAACAAAAAGTACTTCTTTTATTGCTGAGCAAACACGCATAATAACTTGTACTGGATCTACTGGTAGAAGATACAGCTACTCTGGCAGTCTGCAGAAGGAGGAGGGTAACCCCAGATCTAGAGCACAGGACACCCAGCTGGAAGCTCTCCCCAGCTGAGGCACCGCGCCGGGCACATCCTGGAGCGGCAGCTTTCCAAACCCGTCGGGTGCAGATCCTTCAGGGTAGGACATTGACGTAATCACCGTCGTCATCAACGTCTGTGAAGTAATCAATACAGACAAAAAAAGATGTCATTGCAAGGTGCTCTTCTGAAAGGCCGTGGGGAGCAGCACGGCCTCTGGCAGGGCAGCTATCAGTAACTCAGTGTGGTTTCTCAGTGTTCTCTCTGCTATTGCAGGGCCAACATTTAGCCCCCCTGTCCTATGGACTGGATTCTCCAGGAACACACCTGCAGGCAAATCCTGCATTCTGAGCCAACCAGCACTGTTGTAAACAGTTGTATCCACATGAGACCCCCTCCTTCCTCAGGAACAGTCAAATGATGGAAATCATCCATTCTTGGTAAATCAGATCAATAGCTAAGATATCTGTGACTTGCATAACACATCCCTTCTTCTGTAAATAAATACCCAAGAGAAAAGTTCTCATCCCAACTAAAGGAGAATCCTATTCTCTCTTACACTTTGTCAGATTGGCTGCGGTTTTTGAAAAGCCAGAAATTCAATGCTTGGAACTCAAAGCTCCAGTATGGGAACCTATTGGTCTTCAAGCAGCTGCCCTCAGAAAAGTTGTTCCTAGGCTAGAAAACAAAGCTGAAATATCTCCAGCCACCAGGATTGTGATCTCAGTCCCCTGAGGTGTCCCACTGGTCACGCTGGAGTGCTCATTCCCACATGTGCAGCAAAGGCAGCTGCTGGTGGCACGTGAGGGATGGGACAGGGAAATAGGGTGCTTGCTTTAGGGAGCACTGCTGTGCTTTGGGCAGTGCCTATGTTTCAGAGAGAACCATCATGACATTGAAATAAGCCCCCACTGTGGGCATGTAATAATGCAGTTTGAGAGGGAAGTTTGGAATGCTGTGAAATTGAGTCAAAATTTAATAAAAAAAATTTCCAAAGTAGTCTGATTATTTCTAAAAAGCCTCCATTTTAATGGAAGACTGCACATATTTTTACATTGAAATGAAAGGGTTTGTTTCCCTCTCTCTGAGGACATTGTGCATCTTCCAGAAAAATTCCTATTGCAGGACTAAAACTAAAATAGGTATTACACCTGATTCTTCCTACAAACATACCCATGCTACTGCAGGATTTTCTGTCTCCCAGGAACAGCAATGATAGGAAACCATAAAAATGTTTTCGGAGCAAAGGTGGCATATTTGCCTTGTGGTACGGTTGACAAGGTAATGTTGAAGACATGGGAAATGTGTCTCTGTGACTTCCCCTCAGCAAGGTTGGGGCTCAGGCCCCAAAACTGCAGCTCAGAGCACGCAGTGCTGTGGGAGCTTGGCCAGAGTGGTTACATTGCTCTTGTGTGTGAAACCCCAGTGACTGCAGCGCAGGGGGGCTGCCTGTCAGAGACTGAAATAGTTCATGCCTCAAACTTTGATATGAAGTTCTGCTCATTATAACAAAAACTATGTAAAGAAGCTACAACCAAAGAAGCCTCCCTGAAGATGCCTGACTGGAACTTTGGACTGCAAATCAAACTGCTGAGATTAGATAAAGGGAAAACCCATTCTTCAGTCACCTGAAACCAACAAGTAAACAAGTAAAAGAATGTGAGCCAAACCCAGCAGTGGTGCTAGGAATAATCTCTGGCTTGCTTCGGGGTCGTGAAGGCTGTAGCCCACAAGCCCCTTTGCTGGGAGCAGGTTTACACAAATTTCCCTCCTTGAAACGAGGTGGGGGGGAGGAAGTTTCAGTGTGTTGTAACCTCTGCTCAGGGGCAGTGAGCCCATCCTCCCTTATGCAAACTAGCCCAGCTGTGGAACCTCCGACCTTGGGAACACCACATCCACAGGACATTCTCGTGAGAGGCAGCTGAGGGAGAGCCATCAAAATCCCCCGGAGTCATTCCTGAAGCCTTGCACCACAGGACTGTTCGTGATGCAACAAATTTAGAGTCTGTTGTAAGAGANGAAGCCTCCCTGAAGATGCCTGACTGGAACTTTGGACTGCAAATCAAACTGCTGAGATTAGATAAAGGGAAAACCCATTCTTCAGTCACCTGAAACCAACAAGTAAACAAGTAAAAGAATGTGAGCCAAACCCAGCAGTGGTGCTAGGAATAATCTCTGGCTTGCTTCGGGGTCGGGAAGGCTGTAGCCCACAAGCCCCTTTGCTGGGAGCAGGTTTACACAAATTTCCCTCCTTGAAACGAGGTGGGGGGGAGGAAGTTTCAGTGTGTTGTAACCTCTGCTCAGGGGCAGTGAGCCCATCCTCCCTTATGCAAACTAGCCCAGCTGTGGAACCTCCGACCTTGGGAACACCACATCCACAGGACATTCTCGTGAGAGGCAGCTGAGGGAGAGCCATCAAAATCCCCCGGAGTCATTCCTGAAGCCTTGCACCACAGGACTGTTCGTGATGCAACAAATTTAGAGTCTGTTGTAAGAGACAATGACAAACTCCCCCCTTGCCCTGGGGAGGTGCCTGAGTTTTCCTACCTAGCCTGAGTGTGTATTAACCCTTTGGATTCTATGCTTTCTGGGATGGCCTTCACCACCAAGACCAGCTGGAGAGGATCAACAGAGCATTGTTGGGATCCATGGAGTGGACAGTGATTTCTGTCACTCCCTTTCTGTCCCCCCACACCTCTTTCTCCTTTGTCTTCTTTTTACTTTCCTTTTTCTCTCTCTCCTTCTCATATTTACTAGAATATAAAAGCTATTGTCACTGACATGTAGTCTCGTTTGCACCCTAATTTGGGCAGAGGCATTTCTAATAATTTTAATAAACAGGTCATAACACTGTCCCGCACCATGCTGAGCTGTTATTGGGCATGAGATGCAAATCACAGGGCAGGGTGGAGAATCCAAAATTTTTTCCTTTATGATATCTGTACTTAATGAAAGGATTTCCTTTGCTCACATTTGCCCTGGCTGGGGCTCTCAGCACACTCTGCCAGAGGTCATGGAACAGCCTCAGGGTTATTTTGCAGCCCTGATGGATGCTGCAGCTGAGTGTTGTACAGTGGGAACATGAAGAATGGTATAAGGGATACAGCAAGTTACCGACAGTATCTCCAGTCATGCTTCTCAAAACAGGGATGTGAGGATGAGATGGGGCTATACAACACAGTCTAAAGCTTTATGAGAACTTCTGTCTTTATTGTATCCATTTGCATAATTCTGTCAGGTAGAAGCATCATATCCTCGTCCTACACTTGGAACTCATGAGCATAAATTAACAGAAGAGCAATGAGAGGCTGAACTCTGGTTCCAAAGCTGTGATCCTGAGCACAGAGCTATATGCTTGTTATCAATTAGTCATATTTGAATACAAATCACAAGCTGGCTTGCTTACCTGCCCATCTTAGAACTAACTGAGTAAGGTTTTGATACCTTAGAACCTGGATATTGAAAGTAAAGGACAGCCTCGAACCCCAGTGAAGTGCAAGGGCCTGGTACCTTGGCAGAAGCACATTGGGTAAAACTGGTTCTCAGCCTTCAGCCTAGAAGCATCAAGATCCATGACTGAGAAAGCTGTAGGCAGCTTTTTTCATCGTTGTGTAGCTAGCAATTTTAATTTGTTGATTTGCAGTGGGTGAGGGTAAGTAACCTGTGAGCTAAGAATAACCATTTCAGTGAACATAAGAGAAGGGAGGATGTAAAACTTCTGTCCATGCAAGAAGACATTTAGCAAGTATTCACCACAACCTGTCAATGCTGTCAATCTTTTAAAAACCACAAAGGCAGAACAAATTTTCTCACCTTCATAAATACTGTCCATTCCTGACTTGAACCTCTGTCCTCTTCGCAAGGCCTTCGGTTTCTTCACTGGGTAGCGGAGGGTTGTTATTATTCCTTGATCTGGCTTTTCAAAAGTGTATATTAAGTCTGTTAATGTTTTGAAGGTCCTCTCTGGAATCCCTTCAGCAGTCTGTAAGGAAAGGATAACAAAATGTATTCGCAATTTCCCTTCACATGGAGTCCCCTAAATGAAAATAATGATAAGTTGTTTCTTATTTACCAAGAAATTGTTCTGTAAACAGATTTGGTGACGGAATATTGCACTGTCCTTAAAACACTAGGGACACTTGTTCTGAGTCATGGTTATGGCACTAAAAATGCCTCACCATCGGGTTTTTTTTTCGAAAAGAACATCAGTTAAATTTATGGTGTAGATGTGTGCTGCAGCAGTCCACTACAGCAGTGTTGGAGAACAACAGCATTACACACTGCACTCTGGTCTGAGAGCAAAAGTTTAGGGAGAAGATAATTAGTACTCACTTAAAATGCTGCCTTTAAATAACTAGGTGACAAAAAGAACCCAAACTTCTACAAAATATCAGCATTGGCAAGCGAAAGTTGTGTGCAAAAGAACTGTTCTTTAAGTGTGGGTTCATATGACAGGACTGAACTGCTCCTGCAGCTCAGCCCTGCAGGGATCTGTGCACGGACTTTACAGTGCTGTGTCCTCAGGGCAGTAACAGACAGTGAGTAGCCTACTAGCAGTCATTAAAAGAGAATAGGGCTTTGGTTTCACTTAATCTGATAGCTAACAAAGAAACACGTATTTATTTTCTTTGGCTTTCTGCATCCTTCATCTTCCATTCAGCCCTGGATGGACTGGGTGCCTGTGCCTCTGTGAGCTGGGTCTGGCTGGGATGAGTTAACTTTCTTCCCAGCAGTCTACATAGTGCTATGCTCTGAATTTGTGACAGAAACAGTGCTGATAACACAGCCACATTTAGGCTCCTACTGAACAGTGCTCATGCAGCATTAAGGATGTCTCTTTCTTGCACTTGGTTCCCCTGGGGAGTAGGCTGGGGGTGTGCAAGATTCTGGCTATCCCATCTCACCCCATCTGACACTGTCCTCAGCAATAAAAGCTTAGGGAAAGGGAGGACATTTGTGGTTATGTGTGTGCTGAGGCTTCACTTTCCTGGAGGTTGCTAAACATCCACCTCCTGATGGGAAGGAGTTGCTAAACTTCTTTTCCTTTCTTGTGTGGATGACTTGCTTTACCTATTTACCTATTACACTGTATTTTATCTTGGCCATGAGTTCCCTCACTTTTGCTCCTTGTGTTCTCTTCTCCCCACCCTGTCCTGCTTAGGAGAGAGGGAGTGAACAGCTGTGGGAGTGCTTAGCTGCTTGGGGCCAGCCTGCTGCACTCGAGAAACCTTATGGCTGAATTTGGCTTTAAAAAAACAAACCCAAAAAACCTCTCCTCCACCATCAATACATTATTTCAGTCAATTATTTTAGTAAGCCAAAATAATCTGACTTAAAATTTTTCACGTTATTGGCAAAACTTAATAAGGAAGCGTGTGTTTGAAAAGTCTAAAAATATCCGAGTTACCTGCTGACAGGAATGACAGCATAACTCTGGTGGAGTGGCTAAGGCCCAAAACAGAGTATTTTTTGTCAGCAAACCATTCTTCTTCAAGGGAAATGATATCTTTCATATACAGACAAAACCCCTAATAAGCAATAAATTACCAGCATATGAGAGCTTGGAGTGTTCTTTATGAAGTGATTTCCTCATTCCACTTAAATGCTGCTTAATATTGGCAGTCCTCTTGGCTGTGCTACTTACAAGCAGGGAAGTGAGCCAGCTTTTAGGTGTCCTTTCACATTGCCTGGGGATTTGATTGATGCATTAGTCTCTTTAAGACTTGTTTGGCTTGAATAAGCAGCTGTATTTGGCATTGACACTTCAGGTGCCTCACAATCGCACAGAGTTATAGATTCTTTAAATC
This sequence comes from Sterrhoptilus dennistouni, assembly GCA_013397095.1. Lineage (NCBI taxonomy): Eukaryota > Metazoa > Chordata > Aves > Passeriformes > Zosteropidae > Sterrhoptilus > Sterrhoptilus dennistouni. The sequence continues at coordinate 327,702 of VWZU01010932.1, forward strand.
AAAAAGATCATTGCAATATCCAGATCCCTATGAGATATACATGCAATAGCAGTGCTTTCAGTAGAAAAAGGTCATTAGGAACAGGAGAAAGTAGCAAAATATAGATATTTCATCAGTGCTGTCAAAAAGAAATAGTCAAATGAGAAAGCAGCTGGTTAATAAATAACAGAGCCATGTAGTCTACAAACACAAGAGCTACTTTTTGAGCTCATCTATAATAAAAATTGAATAGAGAGCAAACATGGAAATATTTTCTATAGTATTGTGTTTATGTATTTAAAAAAAATCTATGATAATAAACTAAAATGACAATAGATTAAAATGATCATTAATCATAAATGAATCTAAGATATTTTAATTTATGAATTTTTAAAAATCTGTGATACTTAATACAGTCTTTAGAGATGTAATGAGAGTTACTCACCTCTATTCTAAAATATCCTCCGTGTTCCCTGAAGATACGGTAAGTGTAGATAAGGTTCTCAAAGCTGTGAAAAACATTGTATACATAATACATCACATTAACAAAGTGGACATATCAGCAAACAGTATTAGAGACATGAGGAGTGCAGTAAAATTGAATGAGGCAGAGACGGAAAAGCAAAAGAGATCCTGGAGATTACAAAATGACTGAGGGTTTAATATCTTGAAGTAGGAGATTACTCTAACCAGGGGTTTCAAAGAACGTATGAACGAAGCCTAACACAGGCCTTTAATAAGCATAATTTGATTCCACAGACATCACCTCTTCTCACCTCTCTCTTATCTTCCTCACTGCTCTAACCTTCACTTTGCATTTCTGTGACAAGAAGGCTGTTGAATTCTTGCAGAGACATTGGCAGGAAATAGCCTCCAGTCACCAGCACCCAGAAAATGACTGTATGGTTCCTACTTCTAAGAATAATCTTCTTGCTTTGCATTTCCCAGGGTTTTATTTATTGTTATTTTTGATAATATACAAGTGTTTGAACACTGAGACTGCTGATGTCCTTGGATATATTTTGTCAACAGAAATAAAAGCTTTATCAGATACCACAGTAGCAGCAATTCAGGAGGTGAACTGGAGATAGTGACTGTGATCAAAAAAGGTAGCAGAGTTGCAAGAAAATATACTTCACAAATAAGTGAGGAGGTTGGGGAGCAGGCGGAGCAGCATCTGAAAACAAGTTTTTTGTGTGTGCCTGTTCATCAGGAGGATTTCAGCTGTACCTATGTAGCTATATGAACTGTCATGAGAAGGAGAATCTTGGGGCAAAAACCTGGCTATGGAGACTTGCACAGAAATGAAGGGTTACTCTGAAAATATACTACTTTGTTCTTCCAAAAAAGTTACTATGAACTGAGATCAAAATAAGGCTTCTAGTCATAACAGATTTCTTTTAATTCAAAGGGTGGTATCACAGGGATGCATATTTTGGTTTTCGCCTTCTTGAGGTACTTGTGGAAATCCACATGCTCCTTGCTGAAGAGTACTTTTATAAATGTGAATGCTCATTCTTTGCACATAGACAGAGAAATGAGAAAAAAGAAATACCAGGAACTGATAATTTTTGAAACTTGTTCTTTACTAATTAACTAAATTTTAAAACATTAGTGCCTGGATATTATTCAGCTACTGTAATTTTTACTAAATGAACATGAAGCTACCATTAAAATGGAAGCTTCTGTTTCCTCATTAACTACTAAATGCTTACTTATTACCAAGAGCTAGTAATAAGTAAGGGTAAGCTAGGGTACAAATAAAATGTTTGGTTTGGAAGAAAAGCAAGGTGAGAGGGAGAATGGCACGTTGAACAGTAGCAAAAACAGTAGGTCTGAACTGAGGCATTGTCAGAGACTTGAAGTATTTTGGATGAAGGAGACTGTGCTGTGGAGGAAGGTGTATCAGCAGAGCTGTGCACCTTGCCCAATTAGAGGAGAGATGCATTTGAACTGGTCCCATCATTCTGACTCCCAGGTCCTCCATGGGATTGAACTCCCCTCATATCCCAATAAAAAAGGACAAGAAAGTTTGTTTGTTTGTTTGCTGTAGCAAGTGGATCAGTGTCTCTGCCCATGGATCAGTTAATTTGAGAAGGGTTTATCAGCTTGCACATTAAGCATATTAGATACTAAACAAGATGTTAAGATGCAATATTAATTCAAAAATTGCTTTTGAACATCACTAAGAGCTTCAGTGTTGATTGCCCCCAGTTTTAGGGCCGTTTGCCTAGTGAACCACTGGCAGGCAGCCCCATTTCTGAGACAATTCTCCTACAGTGCACTAATACCATCCCTTGTGCTGCCTGAACACAAGCCTTGCTCTGACCTGGGCAAGCCGCCATCTATCTGTGCACCACTGCTGCCACTCTCAGTGTTTAACTACAGCATTTGTTCATGTTGGGACTATAGTCAAATCCACTAAACACTTCAGTTTTTTATCAGCTTTTAGCACTAAAACCCACAGAGGCAAACTGGAAGTCACATGGTTTTTCATGTGCCTGCACAGAATATTTTTGCAGGCAAATGTGACAGGGCAAAGTATGTCTGCAGGACACCACATGGCAAATCTGCTTTGCCCTTAAAAAAACCCCAACAAAACAAAACAAAACAAAAAAAAAAAAAGAAAAAGAAAAAGAAAAAGAAAAAGAAAAAGAAAAAGAAAAAGAAAAAGAAAAAGAAAAAGAAAAAGAAAAAGAAAAAAAGAAACTGTGTTGGTGTGGCACAAAACTTAAGCCAGGTTCTAGCTAACATTTTCATTCTTCCTCTGTGTCAGGTTCCCCATTTGTCCCTTCTGACACACATTCCCTCCCCTCTCCCTTGCTGCTCCTCACCCTCTGCATTGTCTCATTCCACACCATAATGGTTCAAGGAACCAATCAGGTTCCTGTAGCTCCCTTGCTAAGGATTCTCTTTCTCCTCCACTTGCTATTTCTCTTTTCCTTGTTCTGTTGTTTTGCAGACCTTCTTACTTCTACCATCCAACCCAGTAGTCCTCCATTTCTCTCTCCCTTTTTCTCCCCTCTCCATTGATTTGCTTCATAAGAAATTCATCTTTAGTGATTGATAAAAATATCTTCTCATATTTTTTAATTAATTAGATGTGTTAAAAGGTTTTTATGTCACACTCAAACGTATCCGCAATGAGAGTGCAAAACCTCATAGGTTCAAACAAAGACCTAGATTCTAGTTTTTAAACTCTGAATGCGTTACAAACAGATCAATTACATATGAAAAGAGTAAAAAGGGAAATAAAAGTTCTATTCCCTACAAAAAAAGGAACTATTAAAATTTTCACTGTAGTAATTAAAGCTTCAGACAGAAATAGTGGTTTTCTATGCCCATCTTGTCTGTGGATTTGTCATATGAATTGAAACAGAATTTTGTAATTTTCAGTCTCAGCCTATGGTCTTATATCAGGTAAAATTCCTTTGAAACCCAAGGCTGAGCTTTCATCAGACAGAAATTCTACAAAGAAGAAAGTGTTTTGTAACATTCTGTGAGAACTTTCAGTGTCTCAACAGTGCTAAAATGGTGTTCACTCATCATTACAGAGGCAGTTACTTTGACTAAGGCTCTCAACATGTTTTGGCAGGCTGAGCTATTTTCTCTGGGCTTCCCTTATTGTCTGCAGAGAGACACCAGCATCACCAGATTATAGTTCATTTATCATCTGTTACATAAAATGGTTTTTTGGAAATGCCACTCTCTCACTAGTCACTATAAAGGAAACCTAAAGCAACCAGCACTACCTGAATATATAGACATACTCCCTTGGAGTCTGTTAATATCAGGGAAGAGCTATTAATGTTAGAGAAGATGATTGTTGTCTTTGTATCCAACTGAAAACTCATTTAAAAAATCAGTATTAGGGTACTTACAAAACACAGAGACACAAGGCTCCTTCCACACTCTCACTCTCCCGTATTAAATAGCTGCCATTCTTTTTCTTCTTGCTCAGCAGCTCTTCACACATTCTTCTTGTTATCTTTCCATGAAAAAATGGCAATTCCATGGACAAAAGAAAACAAGATATCCTTTCAAAGCAATTCTGGAGCAAATCAGAAGCCTGGCATGAAAAGATTTATTCCAAAGGCAGCTTCCTGCAGACATCTGAAGTTGGAGGTGCCAAGGACACACAGGAGTTCATCTGTGTTGTTTACTGAACTGTCCCCAGTGACGTGGGTTAGCTCTGCAGCTTGACAGCTCATGAGCTCCGTGGAGGGAGGAAAGGGTTGGTCTACACTGGTCACAGTCCACATCAAAAAGGAACAACTCTGGTCACATTATACCAGCAGACTTTTGGGTTACGCATCACACCTTTAAGCTACAGAAACACTGAGTTATAGTTATATTTTTAGGTTAACTTTTATGTTAAAGTAGCTCAAAGTCCAGCAAATAGGGTTCTGTGCTTCAAAAATAAGTCAGAACTGTATAGAGGAGGATAAAATTATCTAAAAGCACTCCTGTCTTTTTTCAGATGATTTTGAGAAGAGAAATTAAGTGTGTGTGGTGTTTTAATCAGCCTCATGAAGCCATAGAAAGTGCCAGAAAAAACTTGGCAATTTTCTTTTCATGCTGAGGTTTAAACAAATTTCATCAAAATAAGCTGTAGAATGACACAAGGTGTTTGTTTAGTAGAGGAACAGTGTGAGATGCAGGGACTGCTGTCATCTTGATCACCTGTAAAAAAACCAAGGTAAATACTGATGGAATACTGTAAGCAAAAGCAACCATGTTTTACTTGCAGCTATTTTATTAATTTTTTTTTCTCTGACAACTTTGTACACAAAAATCTTACATTAACATTTGTGTGTTTAACTGCAAGTGGATCATGCATCACACTAAAGCCACTTCCAGATGATATCTTGGTTCAGGAATAAAGTACCTCTAAAAAGGTACTGTTTGTCTCAAAGAAATGTAGAAACTTAAGGAAAAAAGATATCCCAAGAGAGAAACCAAGAAATGGCAAGTCCAAGGGGATGCTGTTGCTGAGGTCTGTCCTGCAGTGACCACAAGTTACTGATAAAACAATGGGATGAACTGTCCATCCTGATCATCAAGGGGATGAACTTGTCCATGTACTTAGCTCCTCCAGTTTCAGCTTTCTGTAGAGAGCTGCATTTGGAATAAGTCTTCTTTTATCCTCCAATGGGATGGGGACAGTCATATTGGGAGGAAAATACCCCAGTCTTGTAAGCATTCTTAAGAACCTGTGACAAAGATTCTCCGTCTTATCAAATGCACTTATATTTTCCTCAGGTTAAAACTGTTTGTGGCTTTTTTTTCTGCACACTGTGTAAATAAACAATTTCCATGAGGTATTTGTGAGTGGTTTTTCCAAAAGCCCAGCTCTGCAAATGAAGAGCAGCAGCTGCTCAGCACTGTCCTGCTTCAGGCAGGTTCTCTCCTTGCATTGAAAGGAAGGTAGATAGGAAACAACTGCAAATTCCTCTTTGAAGAAGGTAATAAATAGATGTTCTTTGCAATTTTCTGCAAAGATCTGATTGTCTAGGTGCAGAAATATAAGACAGTGGTTTCAGTAGATCTTGCAGATCTGAATGCAGAAGTTACTTAAACCACCACAAGCTACCTGCTGTCAGCTTAGCAGAGTGTTTGTGTGATTAAAAAAACCAAAAAAAACCCCAAAAGCAACAACAACAAAAAAAACCCAAAACCCCTCAAAAAAAAACCCAACAAAAACAACATCTTAAGAAGGAGAAAGTGTTTGAAATGGAGCTGGGGTCTCTTTCCAGTAGCAGTCGCCACCCACTGGCCTGATCACTTTCTTCCTTAGCTGTCTGAGAGCATTCAGGAATTAACATTGTCCTTTTACCTCACCTTACCTGCCTGTAGTATTCAAATGGACCTGAGAATAGGAGCTTGATTTAAAAACAGAAATCATTGAAATATACCAGAGAAAGGGGTCTGGGTGGGAGAAAGGAGAGAGGCTGTAAATATGGTCTGGTCAGTCACTAAATATATATGTGTGTGCATGGGTGTGTGTGTGTGTGTATTTGAGGGCTAATCCAGGACAAAAACACACATCTTCTAGCAAAAACACAACGGGACTTGCAGATCCTAGCCTGGGATATCTGTTGATGGATGCCGTGTAACACCTGGAAGGTGGAGGATTTCCTTGTCAGTCTCCACAGAGCTGCACCATGGGCCTCACTACAACATGTACCGCGGAGCATTGAATCTTTACTGTGCATGTAGAGATCACAGAACAACCTATTTCCATGGGCCTAATGTAGCTGTAAACTCTGAACAACATTTTCTGATACAAACATTTCTAGCTTAACAAATCTCACAAGTATTTTTTAGCTTCCACAAACCTGCCTACCCAGGCTGTCTTCTCAGCCAAGTCTGAAGAGTGGCAAGAAATATGACTTGATGATATTAAGTCTGGTTACATGTGCGATGAGAGACCTGGGGAGCTGGAATGGCAGCGATGGCCCAAGGCAGTGGGGCTTGGGTGGTTCAGGCAGTTGCACCAGGCTGAGCCTCTGGGAATCTTAGCTATACCAAATCAAGCAATAGCTGCTGTGAATCTCTGCTTAAAGTCATTTTACTCCATTCCAAAGTAAAATTGGGATTTTTTTGTGTCTCATCCACTTACGGAGGTTTCACAGTTCCTAGGAGAGCCTCTTGCTGTCACCATCCTTTCAGACAGCAGAGAACAGGGGAAAAACAAAGTCCTTTTTCTTGAAAGAATGTCTCTTGGCCTGCTTCTACCATAGCATGGGGAAAAAACAGGTAGATTTTCACTTCCTAAAAATCTTCAATATGTCAAAGCAATTATGTCCTTTAGTCAATCTTATGTTTTCTGAACCTTAATGCAATCACTTCCTTCAGTCTTTTTCCACAAGCCACCTTTTCTTGCAATTATTCTCTTTACTTTTCTCTGACACCACTTCAGCTACTACTTCTATAAAATTTGATGCCTATAAATAAGCAAAGTCTTTTGATTAGAAGGGCAGGATAGTTAGCCACTCTTCCCTTCACGGAATAGCTGCTAGAGAAACAAGACCTGCAACATTTTGGCAGCAGTGCCAAGCCCTTGCTGACCATACATCTAATTGTTTTTTTACGATTCAGCTGCCGGGACTGAAGTTTCTTTTTCTTTTTCCCTCTTGTTATTGTAAAACTTAGCAAGGCCATTTCATAGTGGCACCTCACGTTAACAAGCACGGTTGGGGCTCTGGTTCTGCAATGTCTCATGGCTGCAGCTCCAGCGCAGCAAAGTTCTTGACAGTGCCTTCTGTAAGAACAGGAAATCTGGGGAGAAGTTGGGCTGCTTGTCGACACTGAGGGTCAGACATTCAGTGAATCATCAGCCAGGGTGTGGGATATAAGGGCTAAATATATATAAGCTGCGGTCAAAAGCAAAACCAGTGTGCTTGAACTGTTGTGAGTAAAGCAAGGAGCTGAAGGGTCATTTGTTATCTGGCCAGAGAGAAAAAATCCAGCCACAACATAAGAAAAGTAATTTGAAGCTCTAGCTAAATCTCTTGAAATAGGAGTTCTCATTGAGCTGTGTCACTGGGCAGTCCCAGTCCTGTGGCTTACTCTACCAACAGAACCAATAATGTTTTTGCAAGAAGAACTAATTAACTAAATTAAATGAACTAATAAACTAAATTAAATGAAATTTAATTTCAGTTTAAAACTAGCATGATAACTACACCAGGCTGTACTTTTTCAATTTACTGTGCCTGGATACAAAGGGATTTTTTTTTTTTTGGTATCTGTTGATGGCAAGATTTACTTGAGACTGAAAGAAAAATCATTATGATGTAAATTCAAGAAGAAAATTGAACTAGCGTGTCTATTACTTAAGAGATTGCTGCTACAATTGTCTGTGGAGCCCCAAGGCCTCAGAGCTCTGCCATTAGCTTTCTAATAAAATATAAACCTAGGAGGAAAAGCCTGTTTCATAACCATCTTAGTATACTGTCTGGTTTTTTAAATGCATGCAAAAAAAAAGGTAGTTCAAAATGAACTGAGAATGGTAGTTCAAACTTGCCTGTGTTAAAAATTGAATTTAAAAGTCACAGAGCCGAGCCATTAAAAAAGACTTACAAGATACATGAATATGTGTAAGTAGTGGGTTTTGGTCTTAAAATTATCTAGAATTTTGCTTAAAAGATTACTTACAGGATAGAGTCACAAAACAGTAATTTCCTTCTCGCTGGAAACCACATTGTCAGGGTTCAGAGTGATTCATATTCAATTACCCCCAGAGCTTGTAACAGCTGCAATGTTTGTATTTAAGTGTTATGATCTGCCTATAAGGCTGGGTAACTGAGCCTCTTGTTAATAGATCCCTTGGAGTGAATTAGAGCAAAACAATACTGAATGACAAGTGTATATATGAGGCATACTTATTTTAAAACAATTTAATTGCAGCAGAAAGAGGGAACATAGCCATTTTTGTTCTTTTCTGCAAAAATATAAAAATATATACTGAAAATTCAGCTTCTAAGACACATTCATTGGTCTCAAATATCACATAAATCAATTAATGAAATGCAATAAGAAGTTAGTTCACATCATAATGCACCCAAACTACTGCCTTCCTGTTAAGAAATGTACAAATAAAGCTGTAGGAAGTGACAAACCTCAATTATACTTAATCACATTTCTGTACTTCCACTACATATTCCACCAAATGTAACTGCTCTATAACATTTGGAACTTTTGTCTTAATATTTGACAAGACTCTGACCAGGGTGTTTATCTGTCCTCCAGATTTAGAGTCATATTAACTCTGTCATAATTTTTACCTTGTGAATTTTCTCTTACTGTTAGATCTTTTTACCATTACTAATATTTTCCTGGTCACTAATTTACAGTGTCCTGCCCAGAATGCTGTGTACATGGCAACTACAAATTGCCACATTGGAACAGTCCCATCCTTGCATAATATTGAAAACAACACTTATTCCCCCCTCCCCCTGTAGTAATTAGGCACTGAATAATGTAAAGAAAAACAGGATGACAACATATAAACTTCAGAGGACTCGTGCATCATTTTCTAAACCACCTTTGTGCCAGCATGTAATTTTTATCCCACAGCTACCAAACTTCCTTCACATAATCCTTTTCCTTTACTGATGGTCTGGGCAGCCCTACAGAGAGGTGATCAGAGAACCAGGCTCTCCAAGTGCATGCAGTGCATGCACAGGACATGGGAATGGTCCCAGCTCTCAAGAATTTACAGAACAAGGTCACACAGAGCTTGAATTCATATCTTGGGCAAGACAGACATGAATCCCCATGCAGAAACTTATGCTTGAAAGTATCAACTTTTTAAAGCTAAAGGCTAAAACACAAATGGGAGTTTAAGTAATAGATATTAAAAAAATGGGGTCAAAAGAATAGGCTGGGAGAACTGATTAAAGCAGAATTTGTGGAGAATATAGAAAGCAAAGAAAGCACTTAGGCTGTCCATCTGGTTTAAGCCAAAAGTCACTTTTATATCCCACTTCCAAAAATGGTTACGTAGAAAAAGAAAGAGTAAGATAGATACACCTTTTTTGTACAAAAGTGAGTACAGTTCTTGTATAAAAAAGGATAAATACTGTGAAAGGACATCTAGGATAAGAACCTTATCTGTAAAAATCAGTAGGAAAAAACATGTCCTACTGGACAGAATCTGCAAAGTCCAGATGAAGGCAGAATATGGGAACCTACATATGCCCCAGCAAAGGTAACATTCAGCTTTGTGTCTCTTTAGTTGTGCTCTGTGGTAGAGAACATAATGGAAGAATGGTTTTAGGGAAAACTGGCTTTGTAGGCCCAGATTCCAAGAGAATGCATCAATTAAATTAAAGGAGTCTGTCAGTCCATTGTCTCAGTCAGAATTTTCTGTGATTCCTCAAAGGAAAGCCAGAAAGAAGCAAAGGGAGAGTGGAAATCACATCAAAGCAGATCACAGGATCTAAGGGAGGGAGGCAGACAAAAGGGGCAGAGAATGAGCAGCAGGCAATAGGAAGCATAAGTGGGATCCTGTAAGGAGTCTTTAAAGTGAGGGTCACTAAAACCATGGGAAGAGTGGCAGGTGTCCCAAGGCCACTCATCCAGCAGGACAGTGGCTGAGGTCAGCCACACAGCAGGGGAAATGCAGAGGCAAGGCAACAAGGGAGGGAAAGGAAGGGAGCTGGGAAAAAAAAAAGATTAATGAATAAAACAAAACCCGATTTTCCTTAAGAACAATCAAAGGCTGATGAGAATAATAAAAAGGGGGAAATATCTAAAGACCATTTGACCTAATTTTGTTTAAAGATATATCAGCAAGCGCTGATCATACGACAAGTGATTCATTAGGGCAGTTTGAAGTACAGGTACCATGACTTTCATGTGAAGATAGCCTGTGAACTGCAGTGCAGGATGGTTTTCCCACACTGCTTCAGCTTCTCTGATCAAATTAATTTTGATCTTCTCCAGCACAGTTGGATTTGAGCAGGTGAACTTTTCTCTTTTTCAAGGACAGTTTATGAAAGTGACCTGAGTGGAGACCATGTGAGGATTCCCAGCTTTTCTGTGGATTTCAGAGCCTAAGAGCTTCACTTTGGCAGCCTACTATTTGCCTGCAAAGGCACCTGCGTCTCTCTGTGAAAACATTCTCCCTAACCCTTAGCTGGTCTCCTGCTAATTTTCATTATTTCGCAAATAATTAGATGAAAATTTAGGAGATTAGATTATAGTTTAGCATTTCAGCCCAAACCAGTGCTTATAGACTCCCAAACTAGTTAGAGAACCTTGGTTCTTTTTGACAGAAATTACCAGAGGCCAACATTTATCAAGGGCTTTGTGTTTTTATAGTGTGCCTAGATTAGAAGTGCTGAGCCAGGTAGGGACATATTTTCTGTCACTTGATTAAGAGTGGAAAAAGAAAGGACTTGAACTACTGCAGCACAGCTATAACAGACTCTCTTGCTGATGGAGTTCTCTGTTCTGCTCCATTTTGACTCCCTTTCACAGATAAAGCTTCCCACTGCTACTGTTGCTACTATCAAATTCATATTCAAACCCAAATGCTCCATCTCACAGCATGAAAGCTGAGTGCAATGATTCTCTGGCTTGGTGCCTCTGAAAATAACTCCACTGCACTGGTTAAAATAATCATGAAGAAGGAAGCAGAAATGAAAATTAATGGCATGAACAATTTGATTTTTCTTTGGAAGTCTGGGAGTTCATCAACAAAGCTTACTTAACTCCTGTAGAGGAAAGAGGGGTAAGAATTTGTGCTTACATAAAGACTGTTGTAATCTATCTGTATAGATATGCTCCATTAATAAGGAGGAAAATACACCTTACCATGCAATCATTTGTGGTTCAGCTCAGCTCTGCAAGCTGACACACTGGCAGTGTAAGTGTGCCAAGCCCTCACTGTTTTGTTTTGTTGAGTCTGTCCTACTTGCAGCTCAACACCTCACTTCTGTGATCTAGAGAATACTTCCATGTTTGGATATGAATTCACAAGCACCTTATTACTCACATGTGAAGAAAAGACTTGTTATGAGACATCACTTAATATATATGCAAAAAATTCAAACGTTCTGCAACCATAATTAGGACTAAAAGAGAGAAACTGCAGTGCAGAAACCCTCTACATACAAACTTTAAGAGCCCTGAATGCAGCCCCCAGGGATGACTGGCATGTCTGAGGGGTGTCCTGGGTGCTCCCAAGGGACAGTGACCTAACCCAGGAGCTGATTCCAGCCAGGGCCCACCAGGGGAGTGGCAACCCAGGGATGACTGCCTGATGCCAGCCCTGGGTGCCAGCCCGTCCCCAGCCCCATGGAAAAAACCCTGAACACGACTGTAAAACTGTGCAAGTGGAACATCTGGATTTATAGTTAAACTAGATTTTATCCACAAGTTTCCTTGCAAAATTGGAGATTATTAGTCTCATACTAAAAAAACCATTTTTTACAGCAGAGCTTTCAGCAGACTATCAAGTAGATCTGTTTTCTTGCACACCCTCTGAGAGCCCTATTAGGCCCTTCCGCTCTGCAGCCCTTGCTCTTTACTACATGCTGGGCTTTTTGTTTTATTGAGGAGCTTTTTTTCAGCAGTTTTACTGCTGAAAAATATGGAAGGTCTGTCATGCTGGTTTGTCACTTCATGATCCATTAAACTGCCTTCTCAAACTGAGACCTGCACTGTAGGTTTCTTCAACATCTTTCATAAAATAACATCTCACTCAGCTTATTACAGACAAATATGCAGTGGTTACATCTATTACTGGACTAGCAGCAGGTGGGGTAGACTTTGGCTTTAGAAAGGTACTCAGTTGTTTAACTTTAGATCCCCAAAACAAGTGAGAAATTTCTGTCATAGTGAGAGAGAAAACCGATTTCTGGATAATGTTACAGAATTTGTCCAGTTATTTGTTTTAAAGTGCAATAAAATTATGCATAGAAACCAGGAAGGAACCAACAAGGAACTGATATAAATCAACAAAACAGAGATCTCATCTCTGTATTAGCATATTGTATTTAGGCAATACACATCTCTCTCTATTTATCTAAAGAGAGGCAGAGAGGGTTTTTACCACCGTTCTTAGAGGAACTCTGTGAAGGGACAGGAGACATAATTGAAACCAGTCTCAAGAAGCTTACGTGGGGCTTCCTTGTATCAATATTTTTGGTTGAAACCTACTGTCATTTTTTCCTCCCTTTTAAATTTCACACAGCTGAGAGAAAAGAAAAGGAAGGTCCATTTTGTCATCTCAGGAAAGAGTGAGGCTGATGGGTACATGGTCACCCTGTGTCCAGTGGTGATTGATAACTCCCAGTACATTGCATTCCTTTTGCTTTGACTTTTCTCCCTGGATTGAGGGCTACAGCAGGATCCTGAGGCCAGCCTCAAATTTTGCTATGTCCCATTTTCATGAATCAATTCCAGCTTTGTATAAGGTGGAAAAAAAATGCTCTTTTCATGTTAAAGAACAGGTACAGAAGAGAGCAAGTCAGGGACTTACACACTCACCTCAGCATGGGGCTGCCCTGGGTCCTTCAGAGACAGTCCTGTAGTGGAGCAGGAGGAGCAGGGCTGCCCCGTGGACCACACAGCAACTGCAGGAGCAAAAAGCACTAACACCCTCGGTGCCCCAACACAGTCACTCCCCCAGCTGTCTCAGGGAGGGCTGAGACTTACCCTGTGTAATGGTCAGTGGATGCAGATATGCACAGTGGCTCTTCCTGCAGGAGTATAATCCTGTGTTTGCTGTGATAGTCATCCAGCTTCTAGCAACCTTCTACCTTCATTGCTCAAAGAGAAAAAACTCTTCCATGAGATAAAAACAAAATAGTGAAAGGAGGGTATGATAGCTAAACATCCTCATGTGCTCATTCCTGAAGCAACAAAAAGCAGGGTCTCTCTCCCTCTGCCAGGGGAAGAGTAATTCTTCAACAAAATGTACAAGAGGGTCCAACAGGCCTGCCAGTGATTTTTCCTTAACACACATCATCATGTTATTATTATTATTCAGTTACCCAAACTGTATTTTCACTCTGCTTAAAAGGGAAAAATGAAGATGTTAAGTTTGCACGGTATGCAAAGAAGTCAAGTATTTAAGCGTCTTTAGCAGGACACTCTGCCTAGACTAGGGTACAGCAGCTCAAGCTTTTTCTCTTTTACAAGTTGGCAGTGATGGACTGAGTAAAGAGGATTTTTGGTGTTGAAGAATGCTGAGACCATCTTTCCAAATGATCTCAATGTAGACCCATCATGGGCAAGTGTCAGACAGAGGCTTCCTGTCGGAGGCTGGCACTGGTACGGGTGTGCAGACCCTGACAGGAGTGTGAGAACCAGAAGTGTTGAGTAGGAGAAACCCAAGAGTTGAGAATATCTCTTTCAGCAATAAAGCACATTTTGCTGAGTAGGTGTATTGGGTCTGTCTGAGCTGGAGTTCATTTTCCCTTGGAAGCTCTCTCAGCGCTGTGCTTCGCATGGGTAGCTGGAGAGGTGTTGATAACACACCCGAGCTTTGGCTCCTGCTGACTGGTGCTGGCACAGACTCAGCTCTGCCTCTCCACATTACCCCACCTCATCAAGGGGCTGGGGATGGGAAAGATCCTGGGAGGAGACACAACGAGGAGAGCTGACCCTAATTAACCAAAGGGATGTTCCATACTACAGGGCATCAGCTCAGATATGAAAGCTAAGGAAAGGAGGAGGAACAGGGTGAGTGACTTCTGTTGTTTACAATGTTTGCCTTCTGGGAAGTGGCTGAACATCTCTTGTGGATGGGAAGTAGAGAATAAACTTTCTTTTTTTTTTTTTGCTTATGCACGCTCATTTTTGCATTAGTAAACTGCCTTATCTCAATCTACAAGTTGTTTTCCATCTTATTCTTTCTCCCCTGTCCGGCTGGGAAGGGGGGTGGTGGAGAGGCTTGATGAGCACCTGGCCCAGCCAAGGTTGGCCCACCACAGTGGGCGCAACAACACATAATTGTATATGATTGACAGTCAATCATTTGTATATACATAATTGTATATGGTTGACAACATTGACAGCAACACATAATTTTATATGGTTGACAGTCAATCATTTGTATATACATAATTGTATATGATTGACAGTCAGTCATTTTATACTAGCCAAGACCAGTCCAACTTTTTTCATGGAGGGGATTTGTAGCACATCTCTCTAAGGTGTGTGAAGATACTTCTCTTGCATGGCAATGTCCCCCAAGGATACCCCTCTAGGCTGGGTGAAAATGATTGCCCAAGGCCATTGGAATGGGTGATTAACATCAATATATATTTAGTAAGATAGCTCTGATATTATTGATTTAATAGGAAGTGTACTATATTTTTAGTCTTACTGTGTATTAAATAATTTTGATTAAAGCCTTTTGCCTTTTTGACCTTTTGTCCTTTTCCATTTTTGATTTTTCAATTTTTACATTGTTACCTAATCATTAACATTAAAAAAAAAGTTCATTTAATTAATATTGAATATCTGCTTTGCCATCCTTAATCCTGCAGGACAAACTTACATAGAGGTTCTGTTTCACCTATACAATTCTTTAGACATAAACTAATGACCGAGTCTGGGGACAGGACTGGATCCAGCTGCACCTCAACTCCTCTCTGAGAAGCAGTTTAGAAAACATGATGATACATCCTGCTCCTTGGGACTCAGCAAGAGGGTCTCCCTGATAAACTTGTCCCAAAGTTCCCTCTTGGTTGTGCAACAGCATCCAGTGTAAAGTCTGTGGGTAGTTGTTGTCCCAGCTCTGAAATGGCTTTACAGACCCTGAGAAGGGTGGAATGGAGGATTGCCAGTTCTGGGGAATTGCTGGGCTTTCCAAATAACCTGCAAGCCTCCAGATATTCCTCTTACTTCTCCTGCAAGGCACCAAGAATATAAAGTATAAGCACAAATTACATCACCTCTATGGGCCCTGGGTTTCCAAATCCCCAGAATTGGGGATTAAATGAAATGTTTGAATCTTCTCTACGGAGACAGGAGATATAATCCAACTGATTTTGGACACCTGACTGAATTATACAAACTATGGCCATGAACCATGTCACCCAAGTCCCAAAACTGGCTCTTTCCTTTTGGGCTGAGTCCCAAATTGTCTAACACAGATGCAGGAGACTGTTTACGGGGGCAGATTGCAACTCCTGCTTCAGGTCTCAGGAAAATTCAGAGTGGCTTCTTGTCATTAGAAGACATTAATTAAATCTCTCTCGTTTAATTAAAAAAAAAAAAGTCAGAATGTGTTACACTTCTCCTTTGCTAATCCCAGATTGTTTACCTTGGTCTTTCTGGTAATTGGCTTTTGCCAAGTGTTTTTTCCCCCACACATTATGGAGCAGAGAGAGGTAATGCTCTTCAGACAATCATGCAACTCTGCCTGCCTACCTTCCTTCCTATAGGTGTGAAGGTTGTGTTTTCACAGTCAACACTGAGCTCACAGGCTCCTCAACAGAACCCTAACCAGAAGGGCTGGAAATGCACAATAATTCCTGTAGGAATCTTGCCCCCCACCCCAATAAACAGAGCAAGGGAAAGCATGTGTCACCTGCATTCACTCTGAAGTTCCCTCAGATTATCTCATGAGTGCATAGTGCCTTCTGGTGCCTAACACCACAGCTGCACTTCAGCCAAAAATACTTCAGGGCCTTGGGTTGGTTGTCAGATTAGTTTTGTTTAAGCCTGCCTCCACCACTCCCCAGTGTTCTTTGCATTTTCATGTTGAAGATTTGATTAAAAAAAAACAAACCATAAAGGCAAGAGGTAGTCTCATGATCAAAACTGGATATTAATAACCACAAAGCAAGCTATTGTTTCAGTGAAAAGCAGCGTTCTCAAGGCATAACGTATTAAACCCAAGTATGCCAACAAAGCCCTCTCTGTTCCTCTATATCAGTTCTGAAAACTGTCTCCAGTCTCTAGATGGCACTGTGACTCCTTATAATGATTAATCTAAAATTACTAACCCTGGTAAAAAAGTGCATTGCCAATTGAGTAAGAAGTCACAGCTGCCAAGTGACTATCTTCCATCCTTTATATATCAGACATGTAATAATAGCTGTATTTATAGTGCCTATTTACTTCTTGGGTCACAGCACAAGTCTTGTGCTTCATAAAATACCTCCCTCAGCGTGTTCACAGTTAATAGCACACATACAGCCAGCTGGTGCTGTTTTACTCATATGTTCTTTCTTAAGTAATCTGAATTATCCAATTAGAGATTTCCATCCCTACCATTCAGTCCCTGTGCTCTGGATGTAGCAGTACATATAGCCAGGTTGTTATGTCTGACTAGAAGCACATAACTGAAGAGTTAATCAGCTGTTCACTATTGCAGGGTATTGGTGTGATCAATCAGTGCTAGTGAATTTACTGCTAACCATTATGTTATTTAAAGGCATGGAGAGATATATTATCCAAACTCTTAAATCAATAGACATAATATTTTTCCTGCTTCCAGACTGGAAATGAATATAATTTAAAAGTTTTCAAATATAAATCAATTTTCCAATCTACATTACCATTCAGAGTAGCCACTTGCAGAAACACAAGTGTAAGTGGTGGGGGATGAACAAACCAAAAGCAGGTTCAAGATCACAGGGATCTTTTGTATTTTCAGAGACTGGCACTTAGTCACCTCCTGATTCATAATGATAAAAGCCTCTAAAATGATTTCCTAAATGGAAAGCAGCATGATAGCTGTCATGATGAAAGATCAGGCTTAACATTTTCTATGAGCATTCTGTATATTTGGGCTGCAGTTGGATATTGTCTCTAAGAGCGCTACAGAATTAGGATGAGAATTTTCACAAAGAAGCTTAGTCTGTTCCAACCCACTGAGAAGTCCAGTGCATTGTATAATCCTTTCTTATTTGTAATAAATACTTTAAAATACTGGTATATGTTATCATTATGTGACCACACTATGTTTCAAAAGGAGATATAAATAAATGTTATAATGAAGGCACAACAGTTGGAATAAAGTTATCAAATGAAAATGACAGAATTCTTTGCAGTCACATATCAAAGAGGCCTAAGCTGTTTTACCCTCAGCTCTGGGATGCAAAAGTATGCATCTTTCCTAAATTCAAGTCAAATGTTTCAGATTTGCACAAAGATGATTTCACTGCCATAAACACAAGGAGAAGCCTGAGCCAAGGCCACAGGGCCTGAGACAATCAGTTCCTTCAGTTTCTGTCCTACAGGCTGTATTCAGACTTGGTGTTAGTGATTTCTTAGCACAGCCATCAACGAAGATGGCAAGAGGACTGGAAGAAGTAATGATCACCACTGAATTCCATTAAGTCCTAGACAAATCTCTCCATGTAGCAAATTTCTTTATAATATCCATCTCAGAGGGCATTATGGTGTAAGGATGATCCACACAAATATTGCCAATCAATAATGCTGGCTCATAATTTTATACCTCAGATCTCAGTGGGAAAATGAGACACAACTGGAAGATATAATTAGTAAATTTGTGAATAGATGAAGTGAGGAAACTTTGAACTTTTAAAGTAGTTTTTCAAGTGCTATGTTTAATTTTCTTATATCCTCAATGTTCCTCCAAGATTATTTGCCTGTTTTCGACAATTTTCATAGCAATAAGGAACTTTACCAGAACAGCCAAGCAGTGCCCTGCCCTCAGAAGCAGGCTTGAACATTCCCCTAGGCAAACACGTGTTACCTGGAGCCAGTGCAAGGTGGGAGAGGAGCGATGGCCATTTGGGGTCCTGTTCTGCAGGATGAAAATGATCAGGCTCCAGTGGCTGCTGGTGCAGTGTGTACAGCTGGCAGGCTGGGACTATGGTCCTGAACAGCCTAGAGAGGAATGTTTTACATCAACAATGTTTTACATCTTCTATTGTTGTTGTGTAAATATGCTGCTATGCAAGCAGCAGCACGGTGGACATAGCAATTACAACTGACTGAGTTCTGAAGACCACAGATCCTCTCCAATAAATAGGCATCATGTCCACTTTAGCTGTCTTAGGGCTTATGGAAATAGATGGACCAAGGCAGTCCAATGAATCAGTTTATACCTGCTTCTTGCGTCAGTGTCAACGAGACTGTGTTCTCACCTACATTTAGGTAGAAATTTGAACAAAGTGAGAAGTTAATATGAAGTAATCTAATTTCTGTTTTGCAGAATGAATACTGTATTTTACTGTCCACGTCCAGAGAAGAACCAAAGTGAAAGCAGTTTTTGCTAATGAAACAGCTGTTGCATTTTTTTGGTCCTATATCCCATTCCCACAACTTCATTCAAACACAAGAATAAAGCAACTGATGATGCACCTTACAGTAAATATGGCACTTCAATAATTCAGCATCTCATTTGTCAGTTTATACTGTGCTCTTTGGAAATCTGAAAATCTATTGGTTTTATTTGTACCAGAAAGCTACAACAGATGACTTGCCAGTAAGGTCTACCTGCTTCTGGTTCTCAAATGCTGATTACTGACAGATTTAATGACATTTTAACACTCCTGATTCCAGAACACTGACTCACATCTCTCTTCTTGTTACACTACAGAAAACAAACCCCAAGCTTGTTCTATGCCAAGATGAGAAGAATATTTTATCTAGGGAACAGAAGTATCATTCAAAGACAATGCAAAAATCTGGCTTCCAAATCAGTGGAAAACATAACAGGTCATTATGAAAGATAAAAGTTGTTTTGAGGAAGATTTGAAGAGGAGAAACCTTATTTCTTGTGTATCTGTGACACAAAGTTCTACTTTTGATTAAAATCCACCTGCTCAAGGGGGTACAGATTTTGATTCAAAACTTATTTCAAGGGTTCAGGTTTATGATTCTTCCATGATTTTGGCTGAAAAAACCCCAATGTAAACTCTTTTGTTTCAACTCAAAGATTTGAAAAGATATTTCTTTTCAAGGTTTGGGATTTCAGTATTTCAGGACTTTGCTCTGAGATGCAATAATGATTTAACCATTGCCCAGCTTCACAGTAAAATATATCAACTTTTAGCCAATTTTCTTGCTGGAAAATCAAAGTTTTAGATGTCCTGATTTGCATGTAATTTTGTTATTTCTTTTTCTTTGCATCTGCCTCATCACACACCCCAAGCACAGAGACAAGGAAACAGTTAAATACCTTCTTTGAGAAGCTTCTCTGATACCTGCCTGATCTTATAAATCACTACTTGCACTTTGACTGTCCTGGAAAAGTTACACGGGCTTTTCTCATGCAAAATGAGACTGTGGGTTTACACAGAGAGCAGCCTTTGTGTACCAGTTGGGATGGTTTGGATGGGGTACAGTAATCCCTCCTAGCTGGCAGCAGAGCATTGGCAATGTTTGCCCTAGCCACCTGATTAAGCATTCCTGTGCTTCTGAACATAGGGCCTTGAATATTTTCCTCCTTTTTCTGATTGTTCAGTTTCAAGTAATTTAGATTTGTTACAATGGAATATTTGTTATTAATTCAACTATTGATTTATTTCCCTAAGGAAAAAATCCACATTTTATTATGTTTTGTCAGGACACTCTTCATAGGCCCAGGCTGTGTAAAACTTCTTAAAATCAAGGCACTTAGTACAAGCTTTCAGCATTTTAACTTGAAATTTCCCTGGGGCTTCCCTTGGCTTTTACTTGAATCTCATTTTTCCTTTCTTTGCGTATGATGTGAAGGGATTAGTTGAGTGCAAGTAGTTACTGCCAGTCAACAGTTTCTCTTGTAGTTCCAGCGTATTTGCTGTGCCCTGAGAGTCTCAGCAATTATTATTGGTTCTTTTTCTGTCCATGTGTCTCCTTGTTTATCTGTAAGAGGTCCTGTACAAGTACAAATCTTGATGAATGTTACTGAATCACCAGTGCCTTTTGCTGCACCTCCTTCAGTTTCCTTGTTATTCAAACGCTTCTGGTGCGTTTTGTGTCTTGTGCTTTGTTCTACATCAACCTTTTTAAATCTCTATTGCAGGTGTTCACAGAAAAAACAAGGCTCACCTTTGCTTGTTTACTCTCTTCATATAGATTTTATTCATTTGAAAGTAAACACAACAAAACACCCAAGCCAGTAGGGTAGTGATGTTTCTCACATGACAGAATTAAAGGGGATTGGAATGTCCTTGCACAAGTCCAGCTTTTTAAAAAGCTCTGCTCTCCAGTATCACTTGAAATTGTTGAAATCTTTTTTTATTAGCTGGTTGCCAGCAACTGTCTTAGTGTTGTCTGGCATTTTGTTCCTTAAGTGTGTTTTTAGTGTTGCTGTATAGCAAGCAAGGTTGCATTTGGTGTCAGCTCCTTTGTGCTTTGCTATTTCAGATTGAACCTCAGTCTAATGGAGGCCAAATCCAGATTACATGGGCTGACCCCAAGCTCAGTGTGGCTCTTGCTTCCTGCACTGAAATATGCATGCTCCTGGCTGGCCACAGGAGTTCTGCCTGCTTTCTGGTGGCGGCCAACACTACTAGAAGCAATAATCACATCCTAGGTGTAGCCCCCCAGGTAGGGTATGACTATTTGGCACTCTGATATAGAAGTATAAAGTCATAAATATGTATAAAGGATGTTTATAACCTTTACTTCAAGACTTCAGAGATTTGCAGAAACACAAGGAAATCCTGTTTGATCAAATATTATATCCTTAAAGAGGGAACAGTCAAAAAATGTTTTTTTTCTGATTTTGTACTGCAGCATGAAATACTGCTGAAGTAGTAGCCAGATACTGCTTTGCTTTCTGCACTGTTACTACAAATCATTGTGTGAGAAAATATCAGCTTTGGTTGTATCAATAAATAGAGGAAAAGTCTTGTGACTGACAAATTTGACAATCTGTAATTTAGGCATAAGATCTCTACCAGTTGTAATCCAGTCATAATGTTAGTCACTGCTAAATGGAGGAGGAAATTAATTTTTCTTTTTATTCCACTGCAAGTCAGGAAATGATCTGTAGCATTAAAATAATGGTGCAAACTTGCATAAACCAAGGGACTCAAGCCCTAAAACATTTGTTCTCAGTAATTTTCTGCTGTTACAAGGTAATTATTATTTTACATTTAACAACCTTCATAATTTTAAGCCTATTACAGACAGCTACAATTGAGTACCATGTATACACTAGTCAATCCCATGCATTTTCTATTACTTAATTATAAATCTTTAGTTCTGAATAATATTTACTGTGGAGTCAAAGTATAGAACCTGTAGAATAGTATTGTTTCCAATTGCAGTAAGGATGAAAACCAAAGGCTCTGTTTAAAGGACTATTCAGATTGCAGCATATTCTGGGTGTGTTGTTCAGGGTGAAAAACAATTTTTTTTGTGCAGAGACAGCTTCTGTCTCAGGTTTCAAATCAAGCTATGTTTTGTATGCAGAACCTCTTTTGTGCAATCACAGTACTTCCTTAGAGAAGTGAAAAATTATGCATCAAACTGAGGATGCTGACTAGAAAAGCTAAAATGCTATTCTTAAATCATTTTGAACAAATTATTTAGTGCTCATTTTGCTTTGTAGGCACAGGATTCAACAGCACATGACTGAAAATAAGGAGCTGAAATTAGGAATCTTCCTGATTTCCCAAGTTAAGCACTACTGCTCTTTTTAAAGTGACTTCTTTATGTGGTTCATAATGCCTTTGACCTCTGTACCCCTACCAAGCATTTTAGATACGTTCTTTGTACTTAAGAATCAGACTAACACATAACCTTGCTTGTGTAACCAAGGTCAAAATAATTCCATCTGTCAGTCTTGAATTCCATGAATTATACCACCCTCGTGCTCTGAGGCAAAGAAAAAGCTTCCAGGCAGTGTTGCTGGTTAATGAATTCAGCCTTTTACCTGTATTACACAAGGGCCATCTTGCCATACACCATTCAGGCAAAACAGTGATTGGAAGAAGAGGCACAGCTTCTTCTTGGAAATTTCTCTGACAAGCTTGGGGCAAAAAGCCAGTGCTTTTCAAGAGATTTCCTCTTTATGTCAGTGTTTTAGCATGACACTTTCATAACAGTCCTATTCCGGGGCGAGGTTCAAAACTGTATTCCCTGTTGGTGTCCTAACTTTTCCCCAGCTGCCCAGAATGACTTCCTAGGCTGACCATGATTATGTGCTCTAGATCAGTAAGGAAGAATTGGGGCTTTCTGGTCCAATGTGCAGCATTTACTCTTCATGTGGCCTATCAGGCTGCCCACTGCAGACAAATGTTGACTCCAGAAATAAATTCTAGTTCAGATAGAGCAAAACAGAGAAACATGGCAGAAAACCGTTTCTACAATCACACAATAGTTAAGGGTTTCAAGACCTTTACACAACTTACCCTTGCTTTTTAATAAAACATATTCAATTATAGTGCAAAAAATGCAGATTGATATTAGGGAATGTGCTAAGAGAAGGAAAGCAGTTACATGTCCAAGCATGGCTCGGAATTGTCCCCTATTTTTGTTTTTGGAATGGAAGTGCCAAATCATCATCCTTCTGGCACCATTCAGGACTAGATCTAAGTTTTGCTTATGCTTCAATATCTATGTATTGGTTAAAGGAACAGCTTGATGACAGAGATAGTGGGCAGCCCTTTGCATCAGAAAGAGTTCCCTGACAGTTTAACTCTGCATTGCACTATGTCATTTTCTTTAAGCACACAGATCCAGCTCAAGCAATTTATGTATCAGACTAATTGCTTGAGTTTGATTTGGCATAGGCAAGCCCAATAGTAAAATGTCTTCAATAAAGGACCATTTGGACTCTTTATTCCCTGTTTTGGGACTCACTGTAATGGGACGACCATTATAATTGTTGCCAAAACTCAGAGGATTAAGCCTTCAAAGAGTCTGTCATAAATGCTAAGTCAGCTCAGGGCTGGGCTACAGAAGTAAAACATTCCACAACACTTAGAATGAAAACTTTTTACAACTTGGACTTCAAAACTTCTTTTCCAAGGAGGAACAAGAAATCCAAAAGAGACAACACACAGTATTAGTTAAACTAGAGATTGTATCTCTTACCTTTGATGAGGATGTGATTTTTTTGTAACCAATCCCCTGTAAATTCAAGCATTTCAATTTTCAGAAGGAGCTGCTTCCAATAAAAAAAGCAGTGGCTGGGATGAATGAGGATTAGATGATTTGCACTTGTGAGTTCTTCTCTTCTGAAGTTGTACTGGTTGCAAAAGGTTGTTGTTGCAAAAGGTTGGGGAGTTTTCTGTATGTTTAACACACCAGTACACCCCAGCATCCCCCTTTGCAGTATTATTACTGCAGGCATGCTGATGATCCCATTGCAAGGGTCCTGCTTACAGACAGCCCTTCTTGCTAAAGCCTGGAAGCAAATGGGGGGAGCTCTGTTGGCTGAGCCCTTGAATAAAAAAAAAACAAAAAACACAAGCAAAGAATCAGAACATGAACTTTGGTTACATGCTAGACCATGAAATGTTGCTTCAACATGAAGGACAGATCTAGATGAGTTGTGACCGAGTCAGAGAGGTTCACACACAACTAAAACTATCAACATTGTAGTACTCGGATGTTTCCTTACCCCAAGAAACATCAACTACAGCTCACTGAAGTTTTTCACCTCAGTGCAAACATCTTAAAAATACAGACTTTGATAGGTAATTTTCATTGCCTGCAGCTCTAACATTCAACATCAGAATAAATGGTAACCCTTGAGAGATGGATTTGCTGATGCAGCTGTCTCATTCTATGTCTAAATGAAACATGATCTCCCTAAGGCTAAAGGTTGTTTTAAAATTATTTACCTAAAGATTGATGGTATCCATGGGTTTATTTCATTAATTCATTACTTATTTTGTTAAGTTTTCCCTCATCTGCCATCTCTTACCAGCCTCTGTAAGAATGGTTTAGCTTTACATTGCCTCTGTGGTTAGCACTTTATTTTTCCACTGAGAATCCCTGCATAAGCAACTGAAAAATGTGAACTTTCTGCATAGCCAACAGAGTGGTAGGAAAAAAGCTAAGTCACACTTTGTGTTTATATGGGAGGTGCCACTTTTCTAACTTGGCAGCCATGTTAAACAATGGATTCACAATCTGGTTTTGAATTGTTGTACTTTTTGTAACTAAAACTCATTGGAAGAACTTACATGTCAAGTGTGAAGGTATGGGACTGATATACTTGTTTTACAAATATAATTTTTTTCCCTGTTGGCACTGTCTGAACTTTTGTTTGTTCATTATTATGTTGATTCTAATAAAGAAATTAGTATAATTTAATGGATAGGGGCAAGCTTAACTTCCATTCTTCTTAAGCATATTTTGGTGTGTTCTTCAGTGAAAGGCCAGATTTTTAGGATTCTTACACCACAAATTTGTTTATTTATTAGTAGCAATCATTAGGCTATTGAATGTTCCTGTTCAATGTGGTATATTTAAACACTGAGAACAATAGACTGAAAATACTTGAATTTTCATGGGATCTGTCATATAAAAATTATATTAGAACTAAATAACATTTAAAAACCCAAAACCAAACCAAAAAAAAAAAAACAAACCCAAAACCTGATACCGTAGTTGATTAAAAAGATTTCCGTGTTTTGTCTGAAACTTCTTTTTTAAGGAAGAGAATGATTTTAGAACAAAGGAAACATTTTGCAATGAATTGCATGCAAGTCAGGAATAAAAGACCTAGAAGTAAACTTTTCTGAATCAAAAAACAAAGGACGAAATGAGTTCTTTAAGAGAAGTTCACTGATTAGTAGTGACGTGCTAACAGAAAAAACCCAGCAAGATGTAAAAGTGGGGTGAGGTGGTGGTAGAGACATCTTCATTTGGGTAACAGTGATCCAGCTCTCAAGAAACTGGTCCAAATCTGATCATACATATACATTTACTTAGAATAATTATCTGTGTTCTCAATACTAGCTGGATTTCTGTGTGTAGAAGTTCTTGCCTTTGAAATTTATCAGCATTTAAGACTGAGAATTTAACTGCATAGTTGCATTGTGCTGTTCTGTACATTAACATTTCTGTTAAATAAATATTTAAAGCCTGTGAGGAAGGATCATAACTAACTGTGGTTGTATGTAGCTACTTTGGTGGTTTCTAAAGAGTAAAGCAGGGCTTGACAGTGACACATCAGTTTCTCTCTGGCAAGTTCTGCTATTTTATTTGCAGTAAACAGGTTCTTGACAGCTGAGAATTGCTCTGAATGTATTCAGTTGAGTGCTCAAATGCATCCTTACCTTTAACTATGCAAATATCCCTCATGAGTTCAATAGGTGCACGTAAGACAAAATATATGCTACTCAGTGCTTCCATGAATCATGACAAGAATGCACAAAACCTGCAGAATTGCATCAGGGCTTATTGCAGGGCTTATTTCTACTGTCCTTGATACTTACACTGAAATTTATGGGGATATCACTTTTAAGGCCAATACAGGCTGGAAAGCATAACAGCTTGGTCTATGAAAATAAGCAATTTGCATTTTCAGAGTGCATATTGCATGTTTGACACTAGGAATCACACCCTAGTGGGATTTTACAGTCCAGAACAAGAATCTCAGACAGAAATGTACTTTTAAATGAAGAAGGATACTCTTTTTTCCAATTGAAAATTGTTTTGTTCTCTTGCTGATCTCTACAGAACTAGCATATTTAGAGAACTTCTTTTACTTGACAAAAAAAAAAAAAGCCATTTGTTTGATAAGATCATCTATTGCACGTCCTATATGGTTATAGAACTTTAACAGAATTAATTTTGCTATTCAGTCAAAATTATAGACTCTTTCTTCTGCTCGCACTCACAACTTTAAACCCCTGAAGAATACCACAGTGGCTAGAAACCTGATAAAGTAGTCACAAAACCAGCCAGTGACTCAAACTGAAAAGGATTTTAGACTGTTGCTACATGAAAAACATGTAGGGCTAAAAGCAAGACCTTGAAATGGCCAGGCACAGCATCCTCTTTCCATAGCTGGAACAAGCAGATTCCCCACAAACAGCCTATCTCTGGATCCATGAGATTCAATAAATAGCAAATCAATCCACTTGGCTACAATCTAGGATGGGCCTTAATCTGAAGTACTTTTTATGGCTCTATTTGGAAGACAAAAACATAATTACAACTACCTCACTGATGTGAAATGCTTTCACATGTGCAACTATTTGCAGAACTATTTCTATTGGCACAAGTGGGCGTCAGGATATACTTTTGTACTCAGTTGTAGGATAACAATATCCTTCAGAAATTCTGCAAAATTAAAGGAGAGATTTGTTTGGTTCAGTTTTCCAATACCTTTTTCATCCCTTACATGCCCTGGGGGCCTCTACTGCTTACACATTACCTTTCCTTTCCTGGGCTTTTGCAGGAGTACAGTAGAGAAATTTATCTGTTGGGGCAGATGGGAAGAGGCTGAGCAAGATTTAGGCAGGAAAGAGTAGAGGTGAAATTAGAGGAGGGATAAATCAGAGTCTTCTTCCCTGCAGCTTTCACAGTTACTCCAAACCCTTCAAACAGCCCAGTCTACCTATATTTTAGACTTTCCCTTCAACCACAGGTAGAATAACCAAAAAAAAAAAAAAATCTAAAATCTTCCCCCATTTTCTCATATACTCAAAGATCCTGATGTATGAGGTACAGCAGGGTGAAAGTTTGGTGCTTGTTAGCACAGGAGTGATCAGAGAACTATTCTGTATTTCAGTTTCTATCTCTAAAACAGCAGTGCTGGCTCATCTCATGTATCATGAGAACATTATGCCTATAAATACACTTTTACACGTGGATACTCAAGTGAAAACACACCAAGGATAGACCTTGTTACATGTAAAACTGTAGTACCTAGGGGATAACCTACTCCCTTCATGGACTGCAAGCTCTCCTTTTTACTCAGTCAGAATGGCAGCTGCTGGCACGTTCCTGAACCATCTCCATCAAGGGTGGATCCATCCACTGAGGATTCTCCTGAGCAGCTGGGCTCCCTGCTGTAGGCAGGCAGTGCTCTAAGTCCATCCCAGATTGCTCCTTCATCTCCTTGATTTGGGGAAACGTGGGATGTATTAATCTCCAACTGACTGTGTCTCACTTGTTCCTACCTCCTCCGCCCCTCCAAATTGTCTTCCTACTTAATATGCATACAAAATTACAGTGAATTGATTTCATCTGAATTTGAAATAATCTCTGCATTAGCTTTGCTTTTTAAAACCCTTCATTCTCAACTACACCTTTTATGACCCAATTCTGAGTCTCAGACTGNACTTTCTGTGTTACTGTCTGTTTTTTTTTTTTTTTTTTTTTTTTTTTTTTTTTTTTTTTTTTGTAAAAGGAAAGACTGGTGTTTTTTTGTAAAAACAGCTGCAATAATGATACATTTATATTCTGAGGATGAGGCACATTTAAACTTCCAGAATTCCTGCGCAACTGTATTTGTCCCAATTATGCAAAATTCTCATGTTCTTAACCAGACATTCAGTTCTGTAATAGAAATCTCTAATATGCAACACTTCCATAGTTTCACGTGCCAAAACAAGGCTTCTTGTTGTCTTTGGAGTCTATTTAATGAGCTTGGCTTTTGGTCTGTCTACCTCTGAAGTTGAATGTAAGAGTGTCTCTTTCAGGTCACAGCTTGTGGTTCTGCTTAGTGAACCTCCAGCTATTTCAAAAAGCCTTAATAACTGTTGAGAATTTTGATCATTTTCATCCATATTTTATAGACTGTTGAACTGCTTCCTTCCCATCTGCTATTTACTTTCCTCTAGTTCAGGTGAGCATTGTTATTCCATGTAGGAATAATGCAGTATGATGGAGGAATCCAAACTCTAGAAATAATCAAAGTAAATGGTTTACTGATTACCAGTGGGATGCAGATTCCTTCTCACCATCTGGGAAAATAAATTGTGGTTTTTTGTTTTTGTTTTTTTTTCTGGGATGTTTGCAATGTAAGAGAAAATGCAGAGTTTTCTGGATCACGGGAAATGTTAATCAGTCCTTGAAACATCAAATATTGGCTGCCTTCGGACACAGCACTCCAGTAATTAAAAACTTAGTTTATCGGTTCAAACGGTGAAGTAGCATCACAAGCAACTTCTACTGTACAACTGCATACTGTATCCCTGCTGCTATGACAGGCCATACTTTTTCTGGGAAGCCATTTTAGAGCTGAAGCAAATAAAAGAAGTTTACCTTTGAATTTGAATTCTTTGTCTCAAATATTTTAAAAATTACATTTACATTGTGTGTTTCTGTTGGTGCTTGTGCCTTTTTCCTAACACCAAGAATGAAACACATCCTGATATAATCATGAGAGTCCATGAGCTGGGTGGGATTCTTGGTCCAGCTCTGCAGCTCTTATGCTTCAGGCCATTCAGCAAGGCAATTTCTGTAAGCTTCAAGTACTCACCAAAGGTATTGTTTCTAGGCCATCAATTCAGTTCTATTATCACATCTAAAATTATAGTTACAAAGTGTTTTCCAAATGTCATGTGTGTGAGCTTTTAATTTATGCTGAATGCTTGACTCTATTTCACCAGCTTGTTTTTCAGTAAAAGAAACAGAAGCAGAACCTTCTGCAACATTCCTCCTCATTCATCCACAAAGTAATTTGCAGACATCCCTAATAAAGGAGCATGGAAATTACAACCAATCAATTTCAAAATAATTGAAAAGTCATTAAAGTGATCTTCACAACCTTATAAATGAAAGGTAATTATAAAATGGAAGCATGACATATGTAATTAAATATAATCTGATAAAAGTTTATGTTTTTTATTCCATTAAGCTTTCAGACTAATTAGTATGCCAAATTTGGGAGAATTGTACTGATTAAAAAGGGAAAATGAAACAAATAATGTTTTCCTCATAGAAAATATACCTGTCTTGACTGAAAAAACAAGAGTTTACTCCAAAACCTCAGTTCTCATGAGTTGACTGAAATGCTCCATCCTTTCTCCACCTGCTTCTTCCACACTTCTTGCACAAGAATGTGGTGATTGTTCTGCCTACAAGCATTAAAAGAGTAAATTGAATTTTTTTCTGTTCTGCAGAAGTATTGATATGTTCTTTGGTCTGTTCTACATGCAGCCAGCTGCTTCCCATTGTCCTAACCTAAAAATTGCTTTTCACTCATTGTAGTGTTTACTACAAACATAAATTTGAAAGAAGAATTATTTGCATCACTTTCCTTAGTTGTGCGTCCTCCAAAGATCCATGAATTTGTCACCTCTCAGACAGTTCTGTAGGCTCTCAGCAGCTTTTGGTGAAGAAATCTCTAGGGGTGTTGTTTTTTTTTTTTGTTTTGTTTTGGTGTTTTTGGTTTTGGTTTTTT
>VWZU01010932.1:357435-406570 GCA_013397095.1 Sterrhoptilus dennistouni
GGTGGGGGGTTTGGTAAAATACATGCAGGAAAAGGTACAGTTTTCTTGAATCAAGAAACTAACGTGGATAGAGCTATGTCTGGCTATAAAATTTGAAGAGGTGAATCTGAATTTAATATTTTCAGAAGTGCTCCAGAGCCTTAGGGGCACAAAAACGTGCTGACTGCTGTGGGTATTTTGTCGCTGTAAAGTATTTCACAGTTTGTGTAGCACAAGCACTGCCTGGTACTTAGAAGTATCCTTTGCAGCTCCACATTAAACTAAGCATAGCATTAACTTGTCTTGAAATATTTCATTTTGAAATCTCTAAGCCCTTGAACAGCTTGGAAATATGCAATAGCTCTCTTACCCTCTGAAGAAACCAAGACCCAGTCAAAGGACTTTCCCACAAAGAAGCTCAGCGTTGGAGTTAAGTTTCTCCAGTGCTTTGACACTCACTAAAATGTGAGCAGGGTTTCATAGTTTCATGATCTCAGTGTGACGTTCATGTGCATATATCTGTCTCAGGTTGAGAGCACAAAGCAGGGACCTGCCAGTGGCCAGTGCTAGTGGGAGTGCTCCAAATGGCAATGAGGAACCTGGCTCTGCAGAAAGGCAGATCGCACAAACCTGCTTCAGTGGATGGTGGATAGAACAGGACTTTGGGTATCCAGCTCTGGTGCCTAACCAAAGGTAGGCCATTTTTGGATGTGAGAGGTTTAGTTTATGTAGGTCCCCCTAAAAAACTCTTTTTACAGAATAAATTGCTTGAATTACAAAATGAGCAGGGTTCTCCCACTGCCTTGCACGCAAACCAGTGATGTTAAACTAGCTATTGTAGGACAACAGTTGCATCTCCCCACTCCAAGGCTGTGTAGTTGACAACTGCTGCACAATACTAACAGTGCTGCTCCCACAATCTTAACAGGGGTTTTAGGCTTACAACAGAGGCTGTTTTTAAGTACAGTTAATAAGCAATTACAGCAGGATACAAATTATTCTTTAAGCTACCACAAAGAACTAGGAATAATTTTGAAACACTGACAGAAGAACTAGAGAAGGAGCAGAACAACACACAAAAATCTTTTAAGGTTGATTTCCCTGCACAGCCTGTGTTAAATA
Source organism: Sterrhoptilus dennistouni (assembly GCA_013397095.1). Classification (NCBI taxonomy): domain Eukaryota; kingdom Metazoa; phylum Chordata; class Aves; order Passeriformes; family Zosteropidae; genus Sterrhoptilus; species Sterrhoptilus dennistouni. The sequence continues at coordinate 358,537 of VWZU01010932.1, forward strand.
TGGCACATCAGCACTACTTGCTTTCATATTCAAGTCTCAGTCTGATGCTGTGTTTGAAGTCTACTGGAACAGGCACCTCCTAAACAATACCCAGAAGAAACTAACCCTGTATTCTGAGCATGCACAGGCTGAAATTAAAGACACCATCGCAGAACATGATGGGGAAAACAAGTTTGAAGGCAATCTTCTGAGTGGAAACTTTGGTAAGTGAAGACTCTCCAACAAAGAAAAGAGAAAAAAACCCCACAACTATCTGGCATGCAATGAAAGACCTTAAATTCACAATGAACATAAAGCCCCAGATCTACAACAGCAGTCATGGACACTGAAAGCCTGTGCTTATCCACAGGCTGAGACTCAGTATGACCGCAGATAATTCCTAAGTTTCCTTACAGTCCTATACATCATTCCTGTTTCAGTATGAAGGCTTGCTCTAATCATGTAAGAGACCTGTGCCTGCTAGAAATCCTGGTAGTAGCAAGGTGGTGGACAAATCCATGTATTTTACATATCAGTTCACTCAAAGTGACTTCTCATTTATCAAAGTTTCAAAAGTTTACATCTTAGAAATGAAATCGTATATTCATTGCCCCACTTATGCAATCAGCAAACAATGATGGCATAGGTACGGATTTTGGTTTAGAGCTTGCCAAGGTGTCAGTCTCTGCCATTGTCTTCCCTGTTTACTAATATTCAACTTTAACAAAGTGGTCTGAAGCAAAAAGGATTTCTAAAGAAAAAGTGTGTACATTGGCTATTTAGATACATTTATTTTTTTAAAAAACAATCCTGACACAGGTATGCGTTTTCGCCTCCTTTCTAATCTGTGGATCTGGTTTATAACAACGAAATCTTTTCACCTGTCCTTCCCTTTCCTCCCTATTTCCTGAATTTGGCCTCTGCTTGTAGCTGAGACTAATACTTTGACCTAATTTTAAGAAAGTGTGCAAAAAGTTACCAGGACAGGATCTCAATCCAGACAGTTGTGTTACTTTCTGTTCGGGAGTAAACAACATCACAAGCCTCTTCTGCGACATCAGATGCAAAGTTTCTTGTCTGCCTTACAATTGTGGCAACTTGTGAATCTGGCATAGTCACAGCCACGTGTAGTCATGGGTAATTGTTTTCCTTTAAAGTCATATAGGATATCCTAAGTGGGTCGAAAAAACCCAACTACCCCATCCAAAGCCTTAATTCACCTTAAAAAGAGACCCTATTAAGAAAATTTTGATACAGTTTATCCATATTGCCATAGTGGAATAAGAATGTACGAGGTCTACAGTTACATCTGACTTTTCAAAAGTCAAACTTCACAAATTAACTAAATTTTGGAAAATCTGTGTTGGTACAGATGTGATTTACAACTGTAGGTTCACTGGCTTGGGGTTAGATACCTGGAAGCTTTTTACAGTTTGCACCTGAAAGGAGCATTGTATGGGCTCAACACTTTCCCGTGTTAGGGAGTGAGTATTCTCCCTGCTCTGCTGGAGGAGACAGGAAAACACAGCGACTAAAACCTCAACGGTATTTCTGTATTAACAATGTCTTCTTGAGTGCAAGTCATTCCTCTCTTCTCTGCTTTAGTTTCCTCTGTGGAATGAGAGGCAGAAGTGGCAGCTATGTAAACACTTTGCACTTCATGAATGGAGAGGCATCAGATTTAAAAAAAGAACCAAACCCCCAGCAATTACCAGGACATTCACCAGAGTATTCTGCTCCAAGGAGAATCTGAAGGAACAGGACCACCTCACCACCTCCTCATTCCTGACTAATGAATTGAAAAGCAGAGATAGGCACTCAGCTGACCATATTCCTTGAAAACATTTTCAAATTGCAGAGCTCTCATAAACACTTCTCTTCATTTAGTCGAGAAAGAAATATCATCAAACTACTGAAAGAAACAATTCAGGAAAACTTTCATGCAAGATGATACTCAGATGAAAAACTCTCCAGTGGAATGAATACCTTCCCAAGTCTGAATGAGACACACTTGAGTGACAGCCATTATGCACAGGACTAGGGGCCGAATACTCTCGTATTCTTGTCACGTTCCCAGTGCTTTTTATCCATCTCACTTTTTTTTTTTCCTCACAGTTTCAAGCAGTTCAAAATCATTTATTTGGCATTTTTTTTATTGTGCCAGCTGCTTATTCCTGGTGTTATCTAATAGGATTAGGGGGATGCAGAAGGTGGGGATGTGCTGGCCCTGTAATACTTTGGGAGATTAAACGTTTTCTTTGTAACATTTTAAAGTCTTATTTCATTTTGCACCGATTTAAAACTGAATGATTCTTCCCCCTCACCTTCTTCCCCACCTCCTCCTATGTTTGAAGAGTGATGTGTCACCTTGAAAAATAGCATGTGGGATCAGGATGAGAGAGGTGGGAGAGAAAATCTTTCAGAAGCAGATCTGTAGTCCTGTGGGAATCAAAACTATAAATCTGAAAAGCACAGGATTAACTATAATCTGAGATTTCAGGAGAGAAGTAATGAAACTGCATACTCTTCTACTTTCTTGTTAAAAGTAGTTTTCTCCTTAGAAAGTGAGCAGCATAAAACATCAGGTAAGATTTATCATTGCATCTCAGAAGCAATTCAAAAGGTACCTGATGCATTTGCTAGAATTCTGCAGTTTATATAGACACTTCCCCTTTTTTTCTACATAAAATATACAAAATTTCTATATAAATTTCTATATAAAATATAGAAAATAAAACATTTCTAACAATTGAAATGGTAAAATATTAAGAAACTTCACTGCCCAGTAGTTAATTAGAAGTATAGAGCACAGATGTGTCTACACAACCTCCTATGGGAATTAAGATACTTTACCTAAAAAATCCTGTTGCAGCTTTGCTGATGTTCCTGTGTCTGACTGCAACATGAACAATGACAGATATAACATATGGTTCTAGGTAAGGACATAATGCTGTAATGGACACCTCCAAAAGCCTTTGTCCCTTCCATGAGCAGAGCATTTAGCAAGGAAGAAGAATTGATCAGGGAATGGAATATTTAAAGACACATAAAGGCAAGAGCAGTTATGCTTTGCAGGAGGCATTGCTTACTTTCATTTTGTCTCAGCTGCTTTCAGTTACAAAGCAGAGTACATTAACTGAGGAAAGTGGCCTGGCTGCACTGACCCTGACTAGCAACTTGACTTTCCATGCAGGAGTCTCTCTTGTCACATCTAACTGCTCACACATGGCACAAGTCAGGGCTAGCAGCAGGCAGCCTTATTCCCATGCTGCAGACACATGCCAAGAGCTCTTAAGGAAATAAAACCAAATCTCTAGGGCTTGGTCAGAGCAGTTCCAGATCCAGGCTGTGGTGAAGAAGGCTTAACTCTTTACACTCCAAGTCACTCACTATTAATTCACACATGGATTACTGTAAGAGAAAAAAAGCACCTTGGCTTTCAGTTATTTGGGCTGCTTTGCAGTTAAGCGTCAAATTTATCCTTAGACACTCCTGAATTCTGTCTATTCTGCCCTTTCTTTCCTACCCTGTTCTCTACCCCACGTCACTCTTCCTACCAAATCTGCATTCTGCTGGATTTTAACTCCTACTTTTTCCCTGTGATTTTGATCTGCACATAGGGAAAGTTAATGTTCAAAACCAGCAACTAGTGATATGTCAAAGCCGCTAAAAGGAGCTGAATTATGCAAGTAGACAGTTAGGTAAGAAACCTTCCTTGTATCTATTTACTTCATCCACAGCAGAGTGATCAATTTGCTATTGATAGGAAGATCCTCAGCATAATTCTAAAGCGCAGATTCCCATCCATCCATCCTCAACTATTCTTCATGAGTATTTGGCTTGAAGGAGTCATTATATCCCAAATTCATCTTGCTCAACCTCTCTATATGCTATTTTATTAACATCTGTGATGTGACTGAAGCATTCAGGGTTTCATTTGTAACCTTTACCAAACCTTGCTACAGACACTGATGATAAATTAAGCACCAGGTTCTACGTGAAACATTATTACACAATACATCAGTTTTATGCCAGAGTTACTGATGTTTTCATGGTCTCTCTATTCAGAGAAATGGGCCTGTACTCAGAGGGGCTTCATAATTTGAATAGCAACCATCTTTTAGATTGACAATGTCATTTATAAAACCTGCATCATGACTCAAGGCTAGTTATGTAAATCAGTTTTTCTTGAAGTGAGAGTTGCTGTTGATTTCTGTTGATGAATGGGGTCTGCATGTTCTCTGGAGAAACTCCTAATCCCTACCATTAACCTGAAAATGACATTATGCTAATGAAGACCATTTTTCACTTGTAATTCTACCCAAATAAATTTGAGCAATGGCTTTTTGCATATGGACATATGTAACTTGATTTCCTGAGCAATTCTTTTCTCATGCCCTGATCAGTGTAAGATCCCACAAATTCCAAGGCACAACACCTGCAACAGCTGCTCTGAGTCATGACAAAATGCATGTTTCCTACTTTGTCCCAACATAGTCTGAAAAATAAAGGCTGAGATAAAGCAAAGAGTCTTCAACAAAGTATTTCTGAACCCTCTTGGGAAATCTGAGTTGAACTGGTAGCCCCTCTGTTAAACTTAAGAAAATAAGTAAAATATAACTAAGTAGCTGCTGATTCTATTTTCTGTTATTTTTTCCCTCTAAAAATATGTTTTTAAATGTTTCTTAAATTTATCTCCCAGGTGTCAATTAAGGAAAACTTAATTTAATGCACAGAGGTGACCGGTTGCCAGCAATGCCAGATTTGATGAATTAGCTCAAACTCTTAATTGCTCCAGTTATTCCTACAGCTTCCTTCTTTTTTTCGGAATCTGTCACATTTCCTGTCGTGTTGCTTTGCCAAAATCCTGAAAATCTGAACAAAGAGACACCCCAGCAATGGTATTGCAGGACATCATGGTGTGCTCTCACTTGCTGTCCTCGTTACCCAAATGCAAAGCAACTACTCTATATAATTATATAATATAAATATAATTGGTCTTGAAACTTCAGTGTGACAAAGCTGCTCTGCAGTGTTTCTTTAATCTGCAAACAGGGAAGCTGGAAGAATGTGCCAGCAGTTTATCATTATAAACCACACAACCCTGAGCTGGTTACAAGACATTGCCTCAAGTTTCTCTGTGATTCAAGTTTCTTCTGTTTATCCTGTTATTCTAATGTTCTTCTAAGATGTGAAACAGTATTTCAAGACAGCTTTACGAAAATAATTGGAAAGGTTTAAGTCCATCACAAATCCTAAAATATACAAGTGGGAATGTTTTCTACTTACTGCTGATGCTGGAAATAAGGGAACAAATTCCCTTTTGGTGTGAGGTTAAGCAGAATGGTTCTGAATCACCCTTTCCTTCCTGCCACTGAAGCAGTGAGGGTCTCACTACCAACTACAAAACTCCACTTGCTTCCCTCTGAGCCTGTTGCAATCTCTAGGTTATTCATGGGAGGCAGGAACTTTCCATAATTTAAGTTTTTACTGTGTTCCCATGAAATACTCTGTTTTGATCTCCTTTTATATTCAAAAGGAAGAAAGATGAGCTTTCAAAAGGCTTAGTTTAATTATCAGAAGATATTATCTAAGAAAAGCAGCTGTAAGATTTAAATAATTTCAAGTGGCCATTTAGAGATCTGCAAAGCATTCAGTCTTTTCATATTATTTAACTATTGTAGGACTCATTCAACAGCCATGAGAGACTAGAAAATGTATTTCTAAATTAATGAGAAAGTTATTAGGAAAAAAATCTAGTAGGTTGATGGAGATAACCTACCTACACTCTCTTCATTTCTTGTTTCATGTTGAGCTAATTAGCACTTTCTAATGCAACACTATTTCACAGCATTTGCATTTTAAGTGCTGGAGAGGGAACAAGGACTCAGATGAACAGGTTTGGAAATTAGTGTATTGAAACTTTAGGAAATGTTTAAACATGAGGGGAATAAGAGGTGCCATTTATAGACTAGGTAGCTGTGCTCCTGAAGAAGACAAAGGTAAGTAAAAAGTACTTCGGCTTAGTGCTTTCCCAAAAGAAGATCACTTGAAAATAGATTAATAGATATTGCCTATGATCTGAATGAGGCCCAAACCTTTATTTAGTATCAGGCCAGAAGGCAAAGGACTTGCCTGTTATCAGTTCATTTTTAGTTCTACCTACTCTGTGTCTGACACTTTGCAACCACAGATAAATATAGTCCCTCCTCCAGGATCCTTTCTGCCCTCAAAAAAAAGAGCCTACTGGGCAGAAAAAGCAATAAATTGTAACAATGACAAGATCTTACATAAATATTAAAGAAAGTATGCCTGTAAACATCTGAATTATTTTGGGGGCATGACAGTGAGAACTGGGAGATGAAGCAATGTTTCCCATATACATGTATGTGCATATATACGTCTCAGCATATTTGCAAAGGAATATTAGTCCAGAGCACTAAGTACAAAGTAGTTACATGGGTAGTTTGTGGAACATTTAGCATATATAAAAGATTTATCCTTCATTCCTATTTTCATGTTTTTGTAGTAATGTAATACTGATAGTTACTTATGAATACATCTAATTTTTGAGACAGCATTAGTCTTTCTGGCATCCCAGGAATTTTAACATCCTTGCCTAAAATATACACACAACATCTTAATTAAAAGGAAATCTAACTCCAGTCTTTTAATACAGTCCATTTACCAATACAGCTATAAAATAATGCATGAAATGGCTGCAGGTTTTCCTTCATGTTCTTTCCAGCCTCAAAGAAAATCATCTGCCAGATCACATTTACAGCCACCAAGAGATTCCTTATTATATATGGATATGGATATTGGAAGACTGAGGACCAAGAGGGAAAGATGAATGACCCTGAACTAAAAAAAGATAATTGTGCTCTCCTCCTATTCTTCCTGTACCTTGCCAGGAAAGTTAATGACACAGTGTATTTTACTTTGAAAAACTTACTAGTTTAGCACAGCATACAAGTAGCATAAGCCTTGCTTGGTTTTTTTCCTCAAGAGCTTTAAAATTTAATTTTATGTAGCAACTTGCAAGACAGTCTCAGAGCCAACAGAGTATATCAGCTGCCTGGAATAAAGGCAATCCCCAAGCCTTATGAACGTAAAAGGACTAACTTTATTTCAAATGTTGGTATCTTTAGAAGTTTTTTGTATATTTCACAAATTTTGTTATTTGGCCTGAAGGAAAAAAATTGTCTACCCCTTTAAGTGCTTTAATACAAATTATCTTAACAAGCCACCAATAATTCTTCTTTTCAATCAAAATAATGAAATCCAAAGATGTTATTTGCATGCTGTACTGACCACTCAGGTGATCCAGTGGGCTCTTTTCACAGCAGTATATTTTTTAGACTTACCATTCAAGTGCTATCTGGATGTTGGCTTTCAGTATGCCTTCATTCATTAACATTGTTGATTAGATGCTGGGATTTTTCATTGGACTTCAAACAATATTTACTTACCTCTATGAAAGTATCAGTGCTTTTAGAGGCAGCTAAAAACCCAAAAGAAATACTCAGTGATCATGGACCAAGCTAAAACTTACTCTCAGACTTTGTGGTACAGCCAGGGTTAAACCATGACACCATTAGCATGCAGGAATTACTGAGCACCACAAATCACCACTTTTTCTTCCCCTTTCTGCTAAAATAATGAGTTGGTGTTCACTAGCACCAGAAATGGCTAGGAGCTCCTGTAATTCCTATCAGTTTTATGTCAGCCAGCATTTGTAAAAGCAGTCAAGAATTTGCATCCTTACCTGACTTTGGTGGAGCCACCCTGCAGAGTCCACGCCGCAGACTGTACTCCACACTACTATTTTCCATGCAGGTTTCCTCTTGGATATTGTCAGCCACTTGACCAGGACTCATGACAGCCTCAACACATTCCACAGCATCTAGCAGGAAAACAACTGATAAACCAAGAGACAAACAGTTCCTGTGGATCTCTTTAATTTCTACCCATACAAGGTACCAGGAGTTATGATTCCTTCATATTTGAAAATTTGAAGTTAACAAGTAAAACAACCTTGTCTTACTGGCATCAACAAACTGCTGAAAAGAAAGCTCTGCATGGACCTACATGTCACTACACTCTGTTTTGTGTGTGTAAAGCACTGGAGCATGTTGCCCAGAGAAGTGGTAGATGCCCCATCCCTGTAAGTGTCCACAGTCAGGTTGGATGAGGCTCTGAGCAATCTGATTTAGTTGAAAATGTCCCTCATTACTGCAGGGGGGGTTGGATTAGGTGACCTTTAAACCCAATTTCTTCCAACTCAAATGACTCTATAATTCTACAGTTTAGGACAGGAAGACTTTCAAAAAACCCAAGTGCCACAAAAATGTAAGTAAATATGAAGAAAATATTCATGTTGCTTTTCAGTCCAAGGAAGCTTCCCCCCAAAATTAATAACTTTTAGTTCATAGCACACAGAAACTTTGAAATAAAGTTATTTTACACCAAAGTTTAAAACGTAAGCAAGCATTTTGAAATGGGATTTTTTCATTTTGGAGACAGATGATCTTCAAAAGCAAGTATTTTTCACAGTCTTTTTCAATATAGTGGCATTCTCCAATTTGCAGTAGTTTGGCCAGAAATGAGAAGAAAAAGAAACCCCAAACCCATAGACATACCTGTCTGGCTTGTAAGCTAATTTCTGTTTTAAGGTAGGTTTTCAAGCTACTTGTAAAACTGGATGTTCAAAAAAGTATGGATATGTGCATACTGAGTAGTAATCCAGGTTTTCAATTCTTCTTTGGACAACCTTGCGCAAAGATGAATAAAAGACGACACAGGAGGAAATTGGTTGTGCTACCTCCCTATATGCCCAGTTACAAGACAGCTGTTTCTTGCAAAGCAAAAAAAGAGCAGAGTAGATAAACCAGCCATTTCCCTCAGTCAGAGAACTTCCAAACTTTGCCACTACTTGGTAATGGATTTGTGCAAACCCTAGGATTTACCTAGGTTTGTAGTATTCATGGGATTTGTATGCATCCCCCATCCCTTTTGCATGTATCTGTAGGCTTTAGATGAACTCTAGCAGCAAATCCAAGAGTTCTCCAAATGCAGCAGCATTTCAGGTTCACTTAATAAAAGCAGATTTGCTCTTCATGATCCCTCTTACAGCAGCAGAGTATGGAGGCAAGTGCTAGAGCCAAGAAGAGCAGAGCTAGAATGTAGCTGCAAAGAACATATAGAACTATTTTAAGAATATTTAAGTCCTTGCAAGTTGCAAGGTTGCAAGTACTGACCAAAAGATGAGACACCACAATGGCTGAGTTAATCTTAAATTATACCACCTGCCCTGAATTCAGTATTTAGTATTTCAGAGGATCACATCCCACCTTTCTTGAATTCAAAATAGCTCACTGAAGGGGGAAATAGTTTGCTCTGCTATACCCTGCTCTGGCCATTTGGGGTATCCTGCCACCAGATCTCCTGGAGCCTGCTCTCTTTACCACAAACCAGTTCACTTTATTACAAATTGTCATTAAAAATAAAAATGTGGGTGAAGGAGGAAGCAGGATTCACATGTTCTCAGAATTCCAGTAGTGAAGGACTTGTGAATTAGATCCCTTTTTTTAGCCTAGAACTGCCATTATAACCCTTCTCTGCATAGTTGTTGATGGTATTTGCTCTAGCACTTAGTTTATGGACTCACCAAGCAACTCCCTACATCTTTTGTGTAGCTGCTGCTAAATGAGTTTGATCTGGATTTACTTGGAGCTCTTGCAGTTGTTTTCTTCCCGGCCTTCAGAAAGGAGCTGATTTCTCACTGTCTTCCCTGACCCAAATTAGTCAGGAATTAAAAGAAGAAAGACTAAGGCCCAGGACACTGGCTGAGAGGTATTAATATGGAGCCTGGAATCCTGCTGCCAAGACCCTCCCGAGGAAATTAATTTTCCAGGGCACCACATCTTCAGCCACACACTGCTCTCACTATCAAAAGGACACCAGCTCACTTACTACTACAAGGAGTCTGCACAGTATAGTCATCTAGCCTTTAATTTGTGCATGAAAGTTAAATATAGGCTTTAGCTTCACTTATTCCCTATGCGGCTGAAATAGGGGGTAAGAGTAGGGGACAGAATTAAGATTTGAGGGTGTAGAGATTTGTATTGGACTGAATTGCAGAGTTTCAAATGGGCTTATCAGCCAGTCAGGCAAGCACCATGAATAAAGGATAATTCACTGCGCAGCAGTGCTGCTAACAAGGGCTGCATATCATGAAAGGTCAATGACCTTTTGTCGTACCTTTGGCATTCGTCTTCTAATTCCTTCTAAACCACGGTCTAATTCCTCTGATTTGCCTAGTCATGTTCAGCAATCCCTTTGTGCTGTCTGAGACACTGTTCTTGCCTACAGAGAGTCCCAGAGCTTTTCTCTGGGCACTGACAGAATATTTACGTTTTCTTCCTCCACTCACCTTCCTTTTCTTATGAATTAACCACAGTTCTCTCTCCCTGCATCTCTTCACAACTCATTTCAACAGTGATTAAAAAAAACCCTTCTTGCCTTTTGCTTTAAGGTCTTCTTTTCTATAAATGTGTCCCCTTTCATTCAGGTGTCTTCAGTTCTATTATTTGTTTGGCTATATGTCTTTTGTTGGCCTGATTACTGCTCCTTGCCAGATATTTTTCCACTTCCTTTCCCTCCCAAATATATATTAATTTTGTTTCATAGCTTTCTGTCTCTTCAGTTCTTGTTCTATTTAGTGTTCTCATTTTCCTCTGTAGACACTCGAAGTAATAAAAGTTGTTTTGATAATAAACTCAAACAGTAAAAGGTGCACACTGCCATTCATATAGTCATTGGGTAAATATAAAATTGACTAACGTCAAGTTTGACACCACAAGAGAATGGCTTTATCTTGGGTAAACACATCTGTAAAGATCATTAGTGCTAGACATGAGATGCAAATGGCACCATGGACTCACCTCTGGCTGAGCCCTGCTGTGTCCCCTGCAGCCTGCCCATGCTTCCAGCCTGCCCAGGGCTGTGCCAGGTTAGGCCCCCATGGGAAGGTCAAAGTGTCCCCACAGGGCGCACACAAGGCAGAGGTCAGGGCTCAAAGTGTCCCCACAGTGGCTCAGAAAGAATTGGCAGTGTTGGATGCTCAGTGGATTATAGGGGCTAAGTAAGGTACCAGTGCTGATGCAAAGCACGGGCAGGCACTGGGGACCTGTCCCCCAGGCTGCTGCTGATCAGCTGTTGGATCAGTAATTAACTCCAGATCCAGGACTTCATCTCTGCCTCCACTCCCTCTGTTCTTCCTCCTACCTTTGTGCCTGCTAGTGCAGGCACAGACAGTCTTCCTCAAACTTCATGTGTGGCAGCAACTGGGAATTCCTTGGGGTAGGGCTCTTTTTATCTAGACATTTCTGGCCCTAGATACAAAAGCAAAATATCCATAGAAGTATTAGAATATTACTAAAAAAACCCAAGCAACATCACAATCAAGATGACACATAAGGTCTTACTATCCTACTTGTTCCCCAAACTTCCCAGGAGTAGATTATAATAAAAGAAAAGTAATTCCTAGAGAAGGTTCAAGACAAAATTTTAAGTTCCATTGGCATGGAACAAATGACAAACACATAGCTAGAACACTTTTGTATTTCTGTTTAGTCTTACTTTGATGGAGTGTTAAATCTTAAGGTAAAATCTTTCCTTGCAGTTTAAGACCAAACCCTTGAATTTTACAGAAGAAAAGTGTCATGAAATAGATTATTTCTCACTGCTGTGCCTGAAACATCATCTTTGCTGCAAGATCTGCCTCAGCTTCAAACCTGAAGAAAGAGATACAAAGTAAAAAAGCCTCCCCAAAAATGTGCTTTTTTTAAACCTACACACATTTTTTAGGATAATGAAACAGTTTGAAAAATTGAACTATATCATTAATTTTTCCTAGTCAATACGAAAAGATTGACACATATGAAAGGAGTGCACAATAGGTGCACTACTCATTGTAAAAAACAATATAGATCACAAAATCTTCTGCTCAATCTGGAGATCAGTTTCTGGTGCTAAATATATTTTATTGTGAAATGTTAAATTCTTCTAGCTGTGAAAACTGTCACCAATTATCCATTTGATTTTCTTTACTAGACAAATCAGTTAATACCACGAAATTATTTAGTACAGAAAAAAGAAGCAACAAAGTCTTCTTTCAGTTCACTTGCTGAGTCAACAGGAATCTGCAATAAAGTCTTACAATAAAATAAAAATAAAATAAAATAAAATGGCCTAAATAAAGCACAGAGCAAGCAAGTGATGTCTGGCAGGTTTTGCCAGATAACTGTGACAAACTTAGAAGGTTTACACTGTGGTATCTCCACACTTCCCCACTCTCGTATGAAAAACGGAGGGTATGGCAATAGTCAAAACCAGGTGGAAACAAATAATTATATAAGCATAAAGGAATGTTCCATAGTAAGCTATTCAGTACTTTTTAACATATTTTCCTTCACAGTGAAATAAAAAGAGCCAGTGTTTTCCTCAGCTTGGTGCATTTTCAGATCATATGAAGGTATTTCGGCCCTAGTCCCTCACTAGGGATGCATGACTGCTGGGCATGTTAAATGAGAGGAGTCTCCTCTTCCTGCGTGCCCTGATCCCAAAGATCTTGCTGTCCTTCTGCAGCTATCACCTCTGTACTTTGTTGTTTTCTCCTACACATGGGTACCAGGCCAAGGAGCCTTTTGGGGAGGACAGTGGAGATTACTGGCACTCACAGAACCACCATCAAAACATCGGGATATTGTCCTTGTCCAACCATTTAGAACCTGGTGTGCCTCAAACAACAATTTCTGCTGCCTATTATGTAGGGAGGCTCTGCTCAGGTGTCCTGTGCTCCCTCTCCCAGCTTGCCTTAGGCACGACTGATTGCAAACAAGCATTAGCTGGTGTTTTCACCTTCAGAAAGTGACCACCAAATGCTCTCTGTGACAATGAAAGAAATAATTTGCTATGACACATCTCAAGCCTGTATTCAAAGTGTCACATTTAAGTATGTGTAAGAAGTATCATTTGGTATAAGCCTGTGATGCATAAAAGTCTTACATATTTCTTTTTACTCATGTTTGTTTATAACTCTGAGCAAGGTAAGGCAGTGAAGCTTGATCCAAGTCTTACATTCCTCTGACATTATGACGAACATGTTCATAAGAGCTGAATGGTTCAGTGGTTTACTTGTCCCTTTCCCTCCTAGGAAATGAGATGCTACTATGGCTCCAGATATGTTTTTTTAAATTCAATTCAGAGATAATGGACACAAGCAGATAAAAAGATCCTTGCCCCTCTCTGTAATTACCTGCACTAAATTAAGTTTACCAGATTGTTCAGTTTCTATAAAACAAGGTAAGAAGAAAATCCCTCTACTAAATCAGCTGATTAATGCATGGAAAATAACCAAACTGAAACCAACTCCAAGCTTGTAGCACTCCACTGTCCTGAAGATGATTTTTGTGTTTTTTTTCCACCAAACAGAATAACCAGTTCTAAGATTCTGTCTCCCTTGTTAATATTCTGACTTCATTCAACCTGTTAATATCTACCAGATTTTATGAAACTTAGAAATGCAGAACACCCAGAATCTTTAAATTTATAAATGCAACAGTTTCTGCATCTATATTTTAGAATGGCTGATGGCTGGGAAGGGGTGGCCCAAGACATGAGTTGTACCCTAGACTCTTATGAATAAACTGTGTACTTGCAAATATACTGCTCCAGTAGGAAAAGTAATTTCTATTAAGTGAAGACAGGCAGGGAAGATAAAGCAAAGACAGAGCAAAAAATAGTTAAGTGCTAATACAAAGCCTTACAGACGAGGGCTTCACTTAGAAATTGAATATGATCATATATAAACGTGTTTTTCTATTAGTGACCTCTGGAATATCTGAGCACTAAGTGGTGCTGGTGTACAACAAAAGAGGTAGCCTTGTGCTTCTGTAAAATAGGAAGCAAGGCTGTGCTCCCTCCTCATACATCATCAGGCAGTAACAGGATAGGAAGATTACAACATCTGAGACACAGATATCTGTGCAGGTCTAATCGTTCCTGTCAGAGCTCCCTTAAGGCAAACTTAAATTAACTGACTTGAGATTCTGAATGATGCAACTCCATGCCCAATCTAACACTGAAAAAGAGGCCCTGATAATGGGGCAGTAGTGAGTGATGAGGGAACAAGATTTAATATAGAGTTAGTGCTCCCTGCAGAGGGGGCAGGTCAGGCTGACTGAGATCCAGAGGAACAAAAAGTGCATCTTCATTTTAAGATGATTCCAAATTTCTCAGATGAGCACAGCATGGTCTGCCTAGGAGCTGACAGCAACAGGACTTTCATGATCCACCCCCATGCACAACAAACTATGAGTGTCAAGTGCCTAAAGGTCGTGGAATGTTCCAAGCATGGAGCACATAAAGCTGTCAGGTAAGGTTGTCTCAGATCATTCGGCTCTCAGCTAGGAAGCTGAGGGGACTTGGCACTGGAAAGAGACCATGACTGTCTGTGGCAGCTCAACATGCTTTTCTAAGCTGATACTGAAAGCAATTGCCATGACAATAAAGGATTAGGCAGGCAGCTGATACATTTGGCATGTATATCAAGGGTGCTAATGAGGCCCCTTCTTTGCTGGGATTGCTGAGGGTCAGAACAGACCATGTACAAAACATCCTCTATCAGCACCATTAGCAAGGGGAGTCAATAGTTAAAATATCTTGCCAGTGACAATCAAAATCCAGATTAAAGTCTGCATTCAGAAAGCCACCAACAACTTGTCTTAGGAGAAGGAAAAGAAAAACAAAAGCCTCGTATACAAATGGTTCATTTTCTTCTGCATCAGTAGATGGTGCTCTTCGTATTCTCTCTGTGCTTACTTCTAAGCACAGTGCTTTTATGCCCGGGGCTGAAATCTCTAAGTGCTTTTTCCACACACCCTTCTTCATCTCCTTAAATTGCCAGACCTTCTTCCCTCTAAAGTGGCTGGACAATAATCATATTAGTGCTCAATGGGTTCAGTCAGGAACTTTAGAATTATCTGTCATGGTAAATAACCAAAGGAGCCAGAGAACATGTAGGATTTCTGTGCCTTTTGGGAAGGCTACCACTCGGTAAATACTAATGTGATCCTTCTTTTGTAAGTGTTTCTGCAGGTGTCTTGCCAGGCTTCTGTCCGTGGTTGTCCGGAGCAGGAGTGACACCACCTCACACAAGTGTTGTGGGTGCACAGTGTGTACAGCCAGCATATAAATTTAACACATTGGAGGTGCATGAAAACCACCTTTCACGCCTCTGTAACACCACTTACCCCTATTAGGCTTCTCGGAATCCTAAATGCTGCAAACAGTCACATTCAGATAAAATTCCCAAGTGCAGAATGAGGGAGTTCGCATCCTAGGAAAAGAGCACAAACACCATCCCATTTTCTGACACTCCAAACAGAGACATGCATGATCTATCCAGCAGCAAACCAGCTGTCCCCATCTCCACAGGCAGGCACAAATGCCCTTTCCTCACTCTGGAAATGGAGCATCTGGGCATTTGTTCCACTGTATTCACTGTGACTCAGGCAGGTGATGGAATATCATGTGGTCTGTAAATAGGCTCAGAGGCATGACGAAAGAGAATCAATTTCTGGGATAATAGGAAGAAAATAACTCCAAATATACATACACATAAATCAAGGAAGCTGGCTCACTTACATGAAAGTGCTATAAATGATGCAGTACTGAGCAGAATTGTGTCCTTTCTGAGTTGCCTTTTAAGCCTATAGACTTCTTTAAACAGCATTCTTTTTCTTCATGGTTTCCTTCTGAGTCTGGTCCTAGAAGTTGCTCAAAGTTGTGTTGTATGAAATGATGTAAAATTATTAAGAATATTGCAAAATGCAGCCAGTCCATAACAACAGTGATAAGACCATAAAAAGTGGCACTGACACCACTGAGGTGTCAATAGTTGTCCATGAGTTCCCCCCACCAGAGGCAAAACAAACTAATAAAAAAAATGAGCCAAAAATCCAATCCCCACCCAAAAAAACCCCCAAATCTCAAGGGGGTATTTGTAACCTGTACTGCTGCCTTAATTCCATAGCACACCTGGTCAGGAGGTGTTGTTCCTCAGAGGCTGGAGACTGAGTCTTTAAATCTCAGGCCCTGAAGGTAACCCACAGCAAGCCACACAGAGAGAATTAAGACTTCCTCAAGAATTAACTCCTCCACATCTGCTCCCTTTCTAAACCCAGAAACGCCCCTCCTTTCTTTTGTTTTGCTTGTTTATTTAATTGGTTGTTGTTACTCTTTTGCCTTTGTGTAGAGCTGGCTCTGTGTCCTTAGCAGGAGACACAGTATTTCCTTAGAGCAGGTGAGGGGAAGAAGGATGTAGTGGCAAGATTCAACAGTTCCACAGACTTTTTTCACATAAAGGTTTGTATCTCTGTTACCTATTGCCTCTGACGTGGCACAGTCCTTATGCAAGAGCTCAGATTTGGTCTTGCAGCAGGGCTCCCAAAGATTTTAGGAAGGATTCTGTCCAAGAGCTCCAGCACAGAGCTTAGCACCATCATCTGAGGCTCAGTGCATCTGGCTGCTTTAATGAACTGTGGCTCACATCATGGGGCCTTTGTTATCCATCCTTTACTGAAATGATTAGAGTTCTGCCCTGTGTTTTTCACCCACATATCTTTCTTTATTTTTTACCTCTTTCTCATCTTGAATGTTGCCTTTCTTTTCCCTGCGGTATTACCCAGTTGTCTTTTCCAGTAAGACTCATGATCCCATTCAACCTTTGATGTAACAGAGTCATTGTTAAACTCAAGTATCCATAACCCGAGGAATTTCCTGAGAGCAAAAGAATTCGGCTTCAAAATGTACTGCTGAAAAGCATGCACAGAGACTTTGGAACTTGCTGTCTCAGTCTGCATTTTCACAATTTCTTTCTGAACTAGAATATTTGCCTTGAGAAAGCGCCGGATATGGCATGAAGATAAATAGAGCTTTGGCACTCAGTGCACTCTGCTTTTTCATTTGTTATTCTAATGAAGCAATACACACCCCAGTATTTTTCTCCCGACAGAAGCCATGTATCTGATAGCCCAGAAAATCCCTTTCTGTACCTTAAACACCTGTCTCAGAAATGCCACCCTGCTGTGGTAAACTGAATCATGTATCTTGACCTGATGTTTACTGAACATATAAGTTGGTTTGTTTTCACTCCATGTTCTGCTTTCTCTAGATAAGACACACTTTGAACAGAGAAGGGAAGAGGAAACTGTAACAAAAGACTATGAGAATTTACCAGCACAGGGAAGATTTTAGCTCCTGTTGAGGGAATGGGACAGGTTCTATACTTAAAGGTAGAAGGATAAGTACAGAACATAAAGAAAGGAGCTTGAAAAGCTCTCCAAATTAACACAGATGTCTGCTGGAAGGATCTGATGTTCTGGCTGCTCAGCTTATCATCGTAAGAAAGACTTTGCACAGGACAGATGGATGCATTTATCATTTTAAAATCCTCTAATTAAATCTTAGTTAGGGTTAAACTAGCAGAAAAGTCATTATGCTTGCCAGAAATCACAGGCATTGGATAGAAAGCAACACAGGTATTGATTCCATTCCAGGATAACAAACATCTTCATCTCTGAGCTACGGCAAGGCAGCTGCCAATTAATCAGCAGCCTCAGTTGTGCTGGTAAGGGAAGGGAACGATATGGCTGATCTATACAAAATAAGGCTGAAGCGAGATAGGATCTCTTTGACCACTCAAGAAACTAGCTGGCTCTAAGAAATGCTAGTTTCATAGCTGACACCTCACAACCTGGTCAGCATTCTCTAACTTCAAAAGATTTTCCTGCACTCCCCTCTGCCTTCTATTAGGAGACATCAGCGACATGCTGCTAAAGGCTTGTGCATGCAGCCAAGCCTCTGTTCTTTTTCCTATTAAGGCTGTCAGGTGTCTCGTCTGAGGTAAGACAACCTTGCCCAATTGCCTCCCATCTCATGTTGCACTGACATCAGAGCGTTCCTTTGTGAATCAGTGTAGGAGAGACACTCCAGCTCTGCTCTACAGCAAGGGAAAAGAGTCATGCCAGGAAGGACAGTGCTCAAAATGTAGCCTGCCCATGGTAAATTGCCAGCTGTTCAGCCCCGGGGGAGTCCCTCACCCGCCACAGGACCAGGATGCTCAAAGCAGCAGGTGTCACAGCAGAAAAGCAGAGACACAAAAGGATGGCACTTTAAGTACTGCCAGCCACACATTAGTGAGATGCCTGATAACAATGCTCTGCTCCCTCCTTTGCCTCTCCAAACCTGAAATTTAACCATCTAAATCATCTATGTGGCATCTTTAAAAACACTGGCATCAAAGTGAGAAGTACAGGTAGTATTTCATAGTTACTTTGTCAGGTTCTCTACAGCCACAGGGAAATATTACTGAGTTGATACAGTAAGACATGTTATAAACCACAACCTTGTTAGGTAAGGTAGGAGCTGCCTCACCCCAGGAATTGTAGAAGTACTAGTACAATCCCCCTCCTGAAAACCTGCACACATTTATCTACAAATGCATTAATCTTCAGATTTCTCTAGTGCTAAATTAGACATGAACTAATGCTCTCGGCAAGCCATTGGAGACCTGAACTTGCAAATACAGTAATGCTCAAGGGAAATGCAGAGCCAAGACTCTGCAGATAAACCATAGATCTGTTTGTGCAAAGAGAAAAAAGTTATTCCAGTGTGGGAAGGAGTAATTGTGTGTAATTACCTGCACCAAGCAGAAGCCAACTTGCATTTCTCACTGGGTATCACCCTTCCATCGTGGCTTTAAATAACCTCAGAGAGCTGCTGGGTGCATTCTAATTCAAGATTGGGTGTATGATCATGCTCTGTATGGTGCACAGTATTTACTGGTTTCACTTTATGGAGAGTTTTGATACATCTCAAAGACAGATAGTCCTGTAATAATACCAGGTTTTAAAAAGCACTTCAGTACAGGCTCTTTTTTGTGTGGCTTATCTCTGGATTTCATTGCCTAAAATAAGCAGGCACATTTAAAACACAGAACTCCATTATATGATAGCAGGAAAAAAAAATTAACTTCAAGCCACAGCATTAGTGTATGAATCATGCACCAAATTATACATTTAACCAGTACATTGAAAACTCAGTGAGGCCTCAGAGCTTTTTCCTCCCAACTAAAAAAAAGAGAAGCTATCAACAGTTTCTTTGAAAGAACCTTCTTAGCCTCCAGTTATGGAGAAAGAAACTGAGTTTTGATGTCAAAATTGCGTGTTTGTTCAACAGTGTTATCAGTGCAAACTTTTGATATACACTGGAAGTTAACAATGGTTGAAAGAAAACCAGTCATGTACATATGTCATGTACATATGTAGAAGATTCCAGCTTTCTTTAGCACACCAGTACTATTGGTACTGAGCTGAGCATGACTCCAGGAAAACTAGTGCAAAGCACATCAGAACCTGTCATCTCTGTGTGATCCAGTGACTCTCTGTGAACTGTCTGTCCCAGGATGTAAAGTCACAATGTGCATGATTTCAAACACATAAAATAAAATAATAAAAGCATGCAGTAGGAGACAGCCACAAACCAGAATGGTCAGCCTTTACCACATTTTTTTTTCTGCCCAAGTAGGTGAAAAACCCAGCCTGTGACTGTTCAGCTAAAATGGATAATTGTTTTCACAACTGACAGAAAATAATTTACACCCTTCTCTCAATTTTAGCATGGTGCTCTAACTCCTAAAAAATGTTTCATTTCAAGTAAAGAGTAGAGCAATGTTTGAAACAGATGCTTTATCCAGGATGCTTGAGTGACAGCAAAGATGAACAGTTTTAAGCATTCATTTATTTATGTACTGAGAAGAAAATAAAGCTCAGTGCAGAAAGATCAAATACTAACACTAATGCTATTCTCTTGCTTGTTTCACTTTGCTTTCAAGCTTCAGGCATGATGGTACTTTTCTTTGTTTCCTCACTGAGGTGTGGGTACAGCATTTCATCTATGTCCCTTTTCCTCTCTACCTTCCTATACTACTTATAAACCATGCTACCACTTTATTAGGGAGGTGTAGGAAAGGTTGGAAAATGGCTTGATCTACCTGCCTCCTCTGCTTGAAGGGATTGCCATCAAGTTCCTGAGCTCCATCGACAAGAATCTTTCTTTTCAGCAGTGGCTGAGCGTGACCTAAGGAGCATTCTATGAACTACATGGCTATGGAACACTTTCTGCTAAAAGGACACCAGATTTCAGGATGGAAACACCATCCATTTCTGCAGTGCTCACACAGAGGGATAGCACTACTGGCTGCTCTGAATTCATTCAACTCCCATCTCAGCCACATTGTCTTTGCTCCCCCTGGCCATATCTGACATGGAGAACTGAACCTACACACGTGTACCTCAGTGGTAATATGGAAGGATGTGCATCTCATTTTATGCATCAGTTACCTCAGTATCTGAACAGAAATCTCTAAATACCAACCAAATCACGGAATTGGCTATCACCTTTAAATATTAAGTGATTTTGTTCTTTAGATTATAAAAAAGAGAAAATCCACTCATGCAAATATTTCTTCATCCCTGGATAGCGTTACAAACAAAGCACTGACTAAGCAACCCAGCAAGAATTTGTTGGCACCAATAAAAGCACACAGGGCAACTCTTTCCTAGTCATCAACTACGGAAGTGGGAGCTGCACACACACCATAAAGAAGACAGAAAATACTCCTGAGGAGCATGTTTCATAAAAGAGAAAACACCTTTCTTAACCAAACTCAAAACAAGGGTTATTAAGGACAGAACATGAATAAAAAGAACTTTAGTAGCATAGATTATAAACAAAAATTGAACTCATGGGATTATTTTGCTAGTTCAAGGTAGCCACAACAGAGCTTGTTTAGAGCCTATCAGTGTTTTGGCAATGTCAGACTTTTAAAAGAATATGGTCTTGCTAACCAGGAAGCTTAGTGAAATGTACCATGATATTTCTCTTGGGGAAATTCTCTTTGAAAAATTTGTCATAGAATTATGGAATGGTTTGGTTTGGAAGGAACATTAAAGATCATTTAAGTTCCAAACCAAAGCCCTCCCTCTGCATCTGCAGCATTTGTGCACGACAGAGTAAGGTCACCCACGATACCTAGAGGGGTCCATGACTGCATTTTTCATCTCTCACACAGAAACAGAAGTTCTGCCTATGCCCTGCCTCCTTCACACAGACACTTTAATCTAAGACTCCCATGCTCAAAGAAAACTCCTGGAACAGCACCTACTTTGGCCTCTGAGAAACACCAAAATGTTCATGCCAATGTAGGGCAGTTACTTCACAGGCTTTCAACATTTTGGGGCAGGACAGCCATTTTCCACGCACCTGTGTTCTTATTTTCTGTAAATGCTAACAAGTCTCTGACAGTTTAAACTACAAGAGAAGCAGCAAACGCTTTGCTGTGCCCAAATGTCTGCTCAACAGGAAGTTGTAGAAAACAATGTTTTAACAGCCGTGAATGTGGCAAGATGAGCACTTTTATCTGCTTACCAGAAACTTCTTTAAATAGAGATGCAACCACAACACTGTTCAGCTGAAAGGTTCAGTAGTTAAGTGATTCACTTTAAATTCATTACTCCAATGCATCACTCATCACGTTTTAAGGGTTAGCTTTGCTTCATAGCTATTATTTCAAATCTTTCTCTTAACCTACACACACACTAATTAGATCTAAGCAGTCATTAAGCTGCACTGCAGAGGTACCTTGGCTTACTGGTAAATATTTGCAATCACAGATGAAGTTGAGGCAGGCTCATACCTTTTTTCATTTCCTTGTCACTGTGACTTGTCAGACACGTGCATGGCCTGCACTTTACTTCTGGTGCAGTGGTTCTCCTACTGCCCCCTGGCAAGTGTGTCTTGTGAGGGAAGTCATGCCCCTCTGGATAAAATGCAGGAAGGATTTCAGAGGAGAAAACCATGTAGTTCAAGTGCTTTGATCTGCAATGTCACAGCAAAGTGAGGTGAGAGCATTCACATGTACAGCAGAGTCTGACTTCTAACAAGAACCCTCAACAACACAGCCTAGACTAGGTCTCCATCAGATTTTTAAGAGCTCAGAACTTTTCTTGTGCCCAGGACAGGTCAACATGAACCATACTGTGATAATACAGGCTTCAAAAAGTGGTGGAATAGACAGTGTTCAAACGCAGAGACAGCATCCTGAGTTACAAGAACTCATTATCTGCAATACCAGTTGCTCAGTAGAGCCCAGGAATCATTGTGCCCAAAGTAAGGGCTATTTTCATTCAGAATTGTGGCTGGGAACACTTCACTCAAGGTAGATCAAGTTTAACTCATTGGAACACAGAGGATAAGCATTCTTTTAGCCATGATGAGAAAGTCCACTATGAGGGCTAAGCTGGTTAAGGACACACTGCAGAGCAGGAGTCAGCTTCATCACTTCAGCAGTGAGGAAAAGGGAGGAGTCAGTTTATCAGCTCAGGCCATAACAAGGGACTTAGACTGTTCAGGGTGATACTCCACGAGGCTTCTGGCCACATGTGCATGAGTTTGGGTTTTCTACACTGGCTCCAACGTGGCTGTGGTAGTCCCAAGAAACTTTTAAAAGAACCAGCTCAGTACTTTAGGGTAGCTATCTCGCTCACAAATTCTTCTCGCACTTTGGTCAAAGTTGATAGAGTTGTAAGCTTGCTACCAAGCACAGAGTGGAGCCTGCTGGCTTCACTAGGATGTCTCACATGAGGAATAGTTGCAGGGCCAGGCCTTTGGCTGCCCAAGGGAAAGTATTTCCCCACACTCTTTTATAAGCATGTCAAGAGGGAACTAAAAAGTGCTAAAACTGGGTAAATGGATTATAGCACTTTAATAGGAAATTCAGTCTTCTTGTGGCTATTGAAGGAAAACTCAGTAGAGATTACATCTCTCTCAGGATACAGTGGCTATCTGAATAGAAAATAAAATCTAGTGAAGTCAATGGAAAAGCCACACTTTCTTTCTGCAGGTTTTGAACGAAGAGGCATCTGTTCAGTTATCTCTCTGCTCAGTACACAGGGACTGCTCTGCTATCTCAAAGCGTGCAGCACAGAAAACCCCACCCAAAGCTGCACAAGTGTACGGTGTTAGATTTCAATGGAAATTTTTCAGTGCAGAATTATCAAGGTAAGAATTTTTCTCTTTATAGTCCTTGATAATAAGGTTTTGTAACATTCAGAAAAAAAACCCACCCAGTGGTTTCCCCACAGGAAACCCACAATGCTGCTTTTAATAGGAGCCACAATTTCAGACGCAGTTAATGAGATAACATTCTCCTTAACACTGGTTTTAAGTAAAGTGGTGATTAAAGACAGGTTTGTCTACCATGCACAAAGCACCCTGATTTGTTTTTCAATTTTATCATTAAGTACAACATTCACTGTAAGAGATAGAAGAGCTCTCTGCAGCATTTGAAGCTTGCTTGAAAGGCCTCACTCCTTCTGGCAGCTATTTTAAACCAACCTCTCTCCTGTAGCACTGCTGCTCATTTGTGTTCACTGCACAAGGAGCACCAGGTCTGCACCCAACATCGAAGTAAAGAGTCACATGCTCAGCTTAAAAGAACAGTTCTACTTCTCCAACATGTTTGTGACACTAGAACCAGAGCAGACTCCACTTCAGCATAAACCAAATTAGAAACATTTTTGCTGTGGTTACTTTGCCCAGAAAATTCTGCAATTTCATTTTTAAAAAGAAATTTCCATTTCAAACAGAAATTTACGTCTTGCGGGAATACCTATTCTTTTCAAGGCTTCTATTACAAACAGTGTCTCTTAGATTCTTTGCAAGGGGATTTCCACTACAACACTTAGCAAAGAAAATGATACAGTTTTTCAAAGAAAGGTTGTAATTTGAATAGGAATAGAAAAAGTAGGTATTTGAGGCCTGATGGTGCTGTCAGTTGTGCAACTTATTTCACCTTCAGGAAGCCAAAATAAACATGCATTCTGCAATCTTAGAAAAGTGCAACTTGCTGGCCACTTGCATACATTACAAAATGTACTTATGTACTGTTTGTTTGACGCCAGTTCAGCACAGACTCACTGCTTCCTATACATCTGTGCACATCAATATTTAATCGTGCTCTGTTTACCTTCTCCAAGAGAACTTCAGTAGCAAGAGCTATTCCCAGCCAAAGCAGATGCCTGCTTGAGACAGACCCTTTTCTCGAGATACCAGCATCATATGCTTACCAAAGACCACATAAGTAGTTAAGCAGGCAGAGATACTTTCCCTAAATATGGGCCCAGGAATTTATAGCCTGGGGACTTAAAAAAGAGGAGGAAATGCCTTTGTATGCAATAGATGGGGGTGAAGTAGCATTACCTTATGTCCTGTCTTTCTAAATATAGTCGTGATTTGTCCTTGTCTCTATTATCCTGAATAACAGCACTTTAAGCAGACTACCGGCTCCCTGAGAATTTAACATAGCACTGATACAAAGGAAAGGAAAAAAAGAAGCTTCCTATTCACAATGGATTTTACTGCCTGAAGCGAATATTTTCTTGCTATCTAACAGAGCCTTCTGTCTCTTGCAGGTTGCCCAAAATAGCATACCAAGTTCACATTTATTCCAACAGACTTTGCTTTTGCAGCCATTTGAAGCTGATACAGTACAGCAATGATTTGCTCTTGGAGAGCAGATTTATTAACACACCAGCAGGACTACAAACCCAGAAATCCTCTGCTGCATTCTCAGTATTCACCTTTCCATTATGCCCCTAATTATCTCCAAAGGAGTTTATTTCTTGTAAGCTTCTTGTTCAGGCTGATAAGCATTTTATTCTGAATCCTCTGCAGATCTCAGATTTACTCCTCGCGCTCTTAGCTGAGAAACTAAGCAACTGTCTTTGTTTTCACAATGCACATCTTCCACCCTCTCCAGTTTCTCTCTCAGTTCAGTATCCTTCTATAAGAACTCCCACCAGTTTAAGTATTTTCAGATTAATTCCTCCTGCTCTATTCACTTCATTATGATAAAGCTCTGAGTAGCTGAGTCTATATCACCCTTAGACTTGAATGCGATATATTAAATTAATCAAGACTAATCTGTTCCTTCATGTTCAAACAAGATTCTAATCCAGTAAATTATTTCCCAAGCATTGATCCAAGACGGTTAATACAAAAATAATAATCCAAAGTAATAACATCCCAAGTAAACACAGATTGCAGAGGACATTTTCTCACATTGGAGTCTGTCTTGAAGAGCGGAGCTTTACATTGCTGTTGTTGCTAAACTGTAGGCTCTCAGCAATAATTTTCAGACTTGGTTTAGAAACTTCAAAAGAGGAAACGTCACATAGCACTCCTTGGTAAAGTAGTTCTGTAATTTAGCTCAAGAAGTATCTAAATACTTTTGTTAATTCAACGTAATATTAAACCCAAGATTGTCGTGACAGGTAGAAGAATTATAAAAGAAAGGCCTCATAAAATCAGGCCTGCTCTGCTAAATTGCCAAAATTAGCCCGTCACTTCTAAGTAACTTGCAAGTTCCTATGCAAAAATAATCTTGGCATGAAAATCCATTAACACAACAATCTGCTCCTGAGTTGAAAAATAAGTTCATCTGTGTAAACAATAAGATCTATTCCATGAGAACCCATAAAGGAAAAATGTAAACAACTTGAATCTTAGCCCGTACACACAAATGTAATAAGAAGTAATGAATAAATGAAGTAATGAAGTAATAAGAAGTAATAAGAAATAAATGAAGTAATAAGAAAATCACCAGCCAATAGGTGTAGCACACAAGGTCTGTGAAAACTGTATAAAATAAGTTATGTGAATATAGAATTGGCTTTTCCCGCATGAAAATAATGGAATCTCGGCTGACAAGATGACTGAGAGTGTGAATACGAATATTAAAAACTAAGTTCGTATCACATACATGAAACTAATAGTCCTGTACATATTCTTCCAAGGCAAGACGTGGATAATAAATACAAGGGTACACATAAATACTTTAATTCTCTCTTGGAGGCAAACACTGAAGGAGAATGTGTGTCTGCTTGTAAGAGCTGAACCACATTTCCTGTTTGCGAGAAAGTAGGTGAATAAAACAGACTGGAGGGTTTTGAGATTGGTGCCAGCTCTAAAGACGGGTTCACGCTGCCAGGTTCAAAACAAAAGAGTTTCCAACATCTGCCAACAGAACTTCATTTCCTGTTGGATAAAGGGGAGGGGAGTATTCCTAGAAACAACAAAACCAGGTAAGCCTTGTCTTTTAAACTTGCAAACATAGGAGCAGTATAACCATGCTGTGGTAGATTAGCAGTGTTCCAAAAAGATGGCTCAGGGTGCTGCTAAACCTTCATTAATTAAGGTCTGGTAACAAAAATTGAGCACTGGCATTAGTTTTATGCTGAAAATACTGTGCTGTGGGCCTCCTTATTTTACAATGCTCTGTTTCCCTTCTGAAGTATGAAGTTGGTATCTTACAAAGCAATTAGTTGTGCACTAATTAATTGCAGTTTAAGGAATCTTTTTCAGATAATTAATCCTGTGTTAAAAGCTCACACAGGTGGAAGCATTTTTAATGCTAATTTAACATTCATCAGTCTCTTAATGGGTTTCTTTTTCTGAGGGCCATTAGTACAAAACATTATTTATATCAACATTTGATTGGAAGGGGGGAGGAAAGACAGTTTTATCTAATCTTTAACAAATTTGTAGACAAAAATAAGAGGAAAGAAAGGAAAGAAACCATTTTGTGCTCCAGATCATCACCATAAATCTGGTAGCATTTAATCTGCCTCTGTGGACAACGTGTTGATACCACAGATGGCATGTCCAGCTAGATGGTATCTGTGTTCCTCACCTCACGTTTCTTTTCAGTACAAAAACCTGCTAGAAGTATGCTATCTCCCTGTTATCCTTTGTGATGGATTTTCTAAACGAAAAACATTAGAGCAAGGAGGAACAAAATATAGCACTTCTGCTAACTATTCTTATGTTGTTAAGAGGACAAATATCCAAGACGAATTGTTAAATCTTGCTCTACTCCCTGCAGGTAAGTACAGGATTATGTCCACTCCTGTGAGTTTCAACAAAATGAATAGCAGAAATTAATCCAGGAAAGATTAGAATGTTTTGGAGGCTTTTGTGGTTTTTAGTTACTATTAGCTACATATTCAGAAGGTCTTTTGTTTGTCTGTATTTTGTGGTGTGAATATGGTACCTTCAATTTATAACACTGTAAAATATACTAAAAGGCGGTGAGTAATCCCATCCCTAAAGTCAGAAAAATAAAAGCATTATCCAAATGAAGTAACTTACCTAAGATAAGATGTTCTCCTTGGATGCTTCAAGCTCAGCCTGGTTTTCAAAGAGAAGTGGAAGAACAGCAACATAAGAATGTACCATTAATACTAGAGAGAGTCTGATATTGGTTAATCAAAATACTGTCATCTTTATAATTATTAAATATAGTACTTCTCCACTCATGAATCCCAAAGTCTTCTAACAATATAACAGGGATTGCTGTCCTTCTCATGAAGCCTTTGGGTATATAATGAACTTTTTCTTTTTACAAATGAGCATGTTACTTTAAGAAAACTTCAATATTATTTCTTGTAACAAATTACTACCACCCTTAAGTTTTCCTATCACAGACAGACTATCACAGAAAACTCTGATGGAATTTGATCTTATTGTTTTAGAATCACAGTGTCATATTCCCAAGGGGTCTAATTATTCAATATGACTATTTCCAAAAGATACAACAAATTTTATTTAAAAATATTCAATTTGATGGCTTGAATGAGAATGCACCTGAATACAGTGTCATAGGTTCTCTGAACTAACTACATGTTACATAAAATAGATTAATATAGTTTTGCTCCATTGGACAATAGATGACTAGAAGGAGAATTAAAATTAGACAATAGAATAAAAAGACACCATTTCAAAATGGAATATAATTAGTCTAATAAACTTGCTGTTTGTTTCTCACTCACCATCTAAAGTCTCCTTATTTTTATCTTTAGCACAACCTGTTAACTGTGAGAGGTTGCATCTGTTATTGTACATTTAGGGAGAGCAACGTAGTTATCTGTGGAGACAAACTGTTCTTCAGAGAGTTAGTCAGCTTTCCTTCTAATGCTGCTGTTGCCAAAGTAGTTAATGTTAAAATAATGCAGTTATAAATGTGAGCAGCATATCAGAAACACCTATAAGAACAAGAAGATGTGGGAAAGATC
This sequence comes from Sterrhoptilus dennistouni, assembly GCA_013397095.1. Taxonomy (NCBI): domain Eukaryota; kingdom Metazoa; phylum Chordata; class Aves; order Passeriformes; family Zosteropidae; genus Sterrhoptilus; species Sterrhoptilus dennistouni. Next base: position 386,775 of record VWZU01010932.1, read on the forward strand.
TGGGAGTTGCATATCTGTAAAGCAAGGATACAAGATTGGAATTTCTCGTATTTTATATCAGGGTAACACGATTAGTTTAAAACTAATGTTAGAATGGCATAGAGCTCTCAGAACAGCACCAGTACATCTCTGACCAAGGTGTTTACTATGGTTTTATGGGCTAAGTAAAACCTGCTGTTGTTTCTCCCACATAAGTATTGTTGTCTGACAAAGAAATAGCTAGTATTGCAAAAACAAACAAACAAAAATATACTGAAGTCGCACATATGTTTGTATACATTCTACTGAAACACAAGCAGATGTTTAAGTCAGCGTTGTGGAAAATAAATTTAAAAATAAACTAAGTAATGTTCATCCAGGGAGACATTTAAATGTTCTTTTCTTAATCTATGTACACCCATGAAAATTCCTAAATCATGCTGAAGAAAGAACTATAGACTGTGAGATTTAAAACATTAGTACATTTTATGAGAAATCCAGGTTTCATATATTTTTTTTCCTAAAATGTTTTTAAAGTTCTTGAAAAGTAGGATTGCTCAACCACTATTGAATTTAAACTTGAAAACTAAAAGGAAAAAAAAAATTATCCAACGTTTACTATTTTCCAGATAATAATTTCAATTTAAATCAAAAGCTGAAACAGGAAAACAATACTTGTCAACAAAAAGTGGGCCAGTTAAGGGCTGAAAATAGTGAAATTGAAACTAAGAGCTTTCCTTCTAGTCTGGAAGCACCAGGGAAAAATTGGATTCCTGAATCAGAGAGGTAAACGACAACATTGGGTACGAAGAGAAAGGAACAACGTTAGATTGTGTCTGTACTTTAGGGACCTGCTCGTTCTTTTTATTCTAATGAATCACAGTGTTGTGGCTTGTGGAATGGGCTGCCCAGGGAGCTGATGCAGTCCCCGTCCCTGAGGTGTTTCAGGAAGGAATGGACGTGGCACTGAGTGCCATGGTGCAGTTGGCAAGGTCTTGTTCTGTCACAGGCTGGACTCGATGGTCTCAGAGGACTTTTCCAATGTAGTTGATTCTGTGATTCTATCACAGTTGCATGTGCTTCCCTTCTCATAGGCCACAATACTGCTTTTTCTCCCTGGAAAAAATGTTTGTAGGGAAAGAAATATGATATGAACGTGAGAAGAAATCAATCACATCAGAAAAGATAAAAAGACAGGAGAAGAATGAGAGATGATTGTGATTATTTAGGCACAACAGTGAAACTTGATGTTTCTTGTCCTGGACAGACTTGTAGTTTTGAACATGTTGCATGGGATGCAATATTGAGTGACTAATTATACAGTAACCAGGTTCCAAAGACTGGAGATTCTTGATGCACCGTGATAACATCTTCTCGGTGTAGGATCTCCCATTCTTTTAATTCTTTCCCTGAAAAATTGGAATGATATATAGCTGCTTCATAGGGTTGTTATCTCTCCTCATGAATGTCTGTATCTCATTAGAAAAAACGTGCCTTTCAACATGAAAAGCAATATTGCAGTGATAAAAAGCTCTCAAACACCTTTGGGAGAACTCAAGTGGTAGAAAGGAGGGGAAATAGGATGTTTAGTTTAAAAAGAATAAATGGTCACTGAAAGTACCATGTGCCAAAAAAAAAAAAAAAAGAAGAAGTCTGTTAGAAAATTACAGTTTATTTGCTTTGCTCCTTTTAAAAGAGAGTTCTGATCAGGAAAGAAACCTGCATCCCAGACGCCCAGGTGATTTGTGATTCTTTACTACCAGGGCTTACCTTATCTTGTTTTCCCATTATAAAAACCTCTGGGAGATGTAGTACAACAAAACAAAAAGAGCTTTGACAACACAGCTCAACGAGGGGGCAAAACCTGTAAGAAGGTTTTGAGCTAGAGCTGGTCAGTCAAGGAACAAAACCCTGTCTTCTGAGCAGGAGCAAATGCATTGCCACCCTCCCCTGGCCAGCAACATGGAAAAGTGCATTCATGTACTCCTTTAAGTCAGACTTACTTAAGAAACAAAATGTCAGCTTCCTGAGGGGATCAAGGCACGTCAAAAAACAACAAAGTGCATTAAGGATCAGTATCGCCCAGGCCAACCCCGACTGCTCTGCTGCAGCTACACATTTCTTTTTATGCACTATTAGAGGCAGCACATTACTTTTGGGCACCAGACTTTATTTCAAACACTCCAAATCTCAGAGAACATGAAACATGCCTCTGGGGAAAGTTAAGAATCAAGCTGCAAGCTCCTTTCACTCATTTATTTGGGTCTGTTTCCTCTGTCAAGGAAGGCTTTTGCAGGCCATTGGCAGCAACGCTGGTAATTTTGGCCACTAGACAGCCACAAATAGGCTATTTTCTTCAGTGTGGTTTGTGATGGAAAGTTTGTATAAGCTAGGTTAATCAAAGGTTAATTAAATGAAAAAACCAGATTTTGTGCAGAGGTGTTCTTTCCTGTCTTTCTTATTGCAAGGAGAGGCAAGTTTAGAGCAAAAGAAAAGTTTGTTCAAATAAGTGGATCCATCTTTTACCAAATGATGTTCCAGGAGCTGCTTGAACTTTTCCTTCCAGTAATACTTGGGGCTTCACTGGTTCCCAGGTGATGCTCATCCTTTACCACCACCTCCTCTGGTTTCTCAGGCAAGAAAAAAAAGTACAAGTAAGAGGTTTGAATAGCTGGAAAACAATGCAAGAGAACATAACCAGATTTGAATTTATTTGAAGAATTTGCTAAAAAGTTACAGTCTTAGCTATTATTCAGAGACACATATAACAAATTTGTTTTTACTAAATTCAGAACTACTTTCATCATCTGCAGAATTCAGCTAAAATTTAATTAATTTACTGCAAATACTAACTTAAAGAAAACATCAAAAATAACTTCAAAGCTATCCAGTAAATTTTTTTATTAATTCCTGATTTTTACTGCATCTTACAAGCAAAACAATAGCTTAATTTTTGGCTGAATTCCTGTGAAACAGTACTTCTGCTATCAGTTTATTAAAGTTTCTTTCTTATTATTTAGCAACTGGTTTTGATATTAATTATTTAGCTTGTATAGCAATAGCTGTCAGAGAGTAAACAACAAAATAGTAGCTTCGATTACAGAAAGCAAAAATCAGCCAAGCACAAAGAATACAATAAAATTGAAAGACAACACAAATAGTCAATTTTCTTTCAGTTACAGGAATGGAATGCCATTTTTCCATCTGGGGAGTTTTGGTCTTTCTAAGTTTGGCTCTGGTTGTTTCATTGACACTGAATATTACACACTGTGTCAAAAAGAAGAAAGGTAAGTAATATTCTCTTCGTAAAGAATCAAGTTTCAATGTTTTAAGATTCTGAGATATCAGGTCGACAAATCGAATCTTCTGAATCTTAGAATTATATTTTGGCAAAAATGATTTTACTACAGAGGATTTAGCTTTTGAAAGTTTTTAGGAGAGAGAGGTATGGTTATTACAGAATGATTGCTAACTGCCTGATCCACTGCTAAAAAAACAGCTACCAAAATCCATTCGCTGAAGGCAAACCAGCAGAACAAGAAGAATTTAGTTGACTAAATTTTTATTTTAAAGTGTATTTTTAATACCTGCAATTTGCTTTTCTAGGGAATATACTTTTCATATAACTGGTTATTATTTGCATTTCCATTTAAAAATTATTTTAAGTAGACACATTGATACAAAATACATTTGAAAAAATTTTCTCCTCCCCAAATTCCTGAACGCTCGTTTGAATTTCAGATTTCATTTAGATTTTATGCCTTATCAATGCATTTTAGAAAAGCATTCTAATTGCTTTTCATAATGAGATGCTACTGTATTTCTCAAACCAATGTGTATCTCATTTGACTTTTGGTCATAATCTGGTTTTGGTTGAAATTAACTTTTACTTTTTGACAGCTTGTGCCAGTGCAACTTCTGTCTTATGCATGCACTTCTATGCTTAGGAAATTGTACAATCCTCATCACTCCCTTTACACAAGGAAAACTGCACCTGTGCTGTACATGTAGGGGTGGGCAGGCCAACACTGATGACTTCAACAAGGCTAAAGACACCTGTGCATTTAATCTATATAAACGGAAGGCCTGTGCTTATAAACTGAGCTCACCAAGAATTAGAAAATCAGATTTTCATACGATATTAAGAGAGTTGCTGGAGTGTTTTGGGATGGGTTGTAGGCTGAGCTTTTTGGTTTGAGTTTTAGGACTACTAGGCAGATATTTCTATGAGAAAGAATGACAGTCATTTACAAAACTAACCTGACTAAAGTTTAGGACAGAGTGCCTGATGCTGCATTACTCATTGAATTGGAGCTTACTGTGGTAAATTCTGGAGTCCTGGAGCAGAGTTTAGAAAGTCAGGCATTCCTGAATTATTAGTCAAGCTCCAGCATGAAATCTCTTCATAGCCATTGCATCTCTGCTTCAGTTTCTCCAACTGTGTGGGTCACAGGGTCTCTTTTTCAGACATACCCGCAGAACGCAGTAAAATAAATAAACGCGTCACTTCGTAATATTAACACAATTCACCTCCCCAGACAGAGAAAATCTGAGATGAAAAGATGAGGGAGAAGCAGAAAGTGGAGAAAAACAGGAATGAATCACATGCGTTACAATACATTTTTTGGGTACTGTAAACTCATGTAGAGTTGGCAGCCACAGCAGAGAGCCACAAGACAAACATTTCTTGTACTTGACAAAAGTATTTGAGAAAAGTAGAGGCACAACTGAAGATCCTGAAAGCTAGAGCTTTCAACAGCATTCTCTAAAACAAAATCAAAAACATGTCTGCTGAGACAATTATCTGAAGTGTTCTAAAATAACATGTTCCCTTTTCTCTTAATTTTTTAAAAATTAATTTTTCAGCTAAAATGTATAGAGACTACGAAGAGGACAATCCAAGGTAAGTTGTATAAAAAAATTATTTCTGACATGAGTAAAATATGCAATAAATAATGACAGATGGCTTTGGAGGGATGGCATAGAGGAAAATTCAATCTCATGCCGTCTTGCCTGGAAGTGCTGGCTGTGGAAAAAAATTAACGTGTGAGATACATCCTCCGGTTATTTTATCAACAACGAAATAACTGCATGCTAATACTATAATTTTATCTGAAAGTGCAAGATATTGAGCTAAACCACCATTACCTATCACTTACAGTAAATAATTCCATAATAATTTAAAAGAACTCTCAGCTCTCACAAAACAGTGACAAATTATGGACTGATAGTTAATACTTGTGGAGCAATAATTTATATGTATTTACATTTCATAACCATCTTTTACACATGGCATCCAAAAGCAATAAAACAGTCTGTTTACAGCTGCAGGATACCTCATGATCTATTACACAAATCTGTTTCAATTCTGTCTCTTATGTCATACAGAAAAAAACCCCCCAAACTAAGCCCAAACTTTAGAAAACAGAGATGGATAGAGTCTGATTTCAACCCAAATATAAAACATCCTTGAAACAAAAATACAAAAGCCTGCACCTGTTATTCTAAACCATTTCTCAATTACAAATTTTCTTGAAATTGAAATAGAAGTCTCTGTTTGTCTATTATTGCCTATTCAGACGAAAAATACCTCTAACTGTGGTGTTAGAGCACAACTTCACCCCCTTGACAAGACACAATATAGGGGTGCAGTAGAAAGATTACACAGCACTTCCCACTAACAATCCTCATTTTACAAACCCACTTAGAAACATTTTCAACTAACACCAGGTAAGGAAGCACAACATACAATTAAAAATGCTGAACTTGGCTTCAGTCTTCTCTGTTTATGTTGACAAAAATATTTTAATATTTGAATCACAAAGGGACCTTTTAAGAACATCACCCCAAAAGACATATATGGTGCTTTAGTTTGTATTGCAGAGTGGTCTCAGAGGACATGAATAGGGCTTCTTTCAGTGATCATTAATATTTCTTACCCTATCTCAAACTGTAGTTTAATAGTCTTAACTTTGTGCTTAATGAAATTACAGGAAAGGAGAGTTCAGTCCTGGGCTAGGTAAAAAAAATCTCTCCTGAGAATACTCACACTGACATTTCTGCCCCTTCTGATATTTTTGATCTTGTTTATAAGATCACAAACAATCTGCTATATATAGATATACACACATAATCTGCATATGTGCATAAAACATTTACTGACATCAAGTACTGGGGTGCTAAATAAAGCGTATTCAGTGAATTAAAAGTATTTTTTCATTCCCCTTGTAGCTATGATGGCTATCACACAGAAGATTATCCTGTTTATGGCAATCTCAATCAAAATATTTTAGGTAAGCTTCATTTTAGGAACATGTGTCTATTCAGTGGCTATAAAAATGTATGATTAAAAAATTACTGACTGACATATTTTGCATTTCTCAAATGGCAAACTTGAGAATCTACATCTTCCCAACTATTGATATAATTGAAATTATTAAAAGATACTTGGGGTAGAAATGCAAACCTTCATACTGCATTATTACTACTAAGAGCAGATCTCACACTGAATTTGATTTTTTACAGTCCATATGGTCCTGTTCAGCCAAATATCTCAAAACGAAGAGTTTGTCTAAATGTAAAGCTGCATTAACTGAAACAACAGCTTGATCCATGCCTATTAAACCAATCTAAAAAACTTATTACTCACGGTCCAAGGTCAGTGCTCCCACAGAGGCAGGCAGAAACAAACAAATAGCACTTCTCTGCTGTGGCTATCCACATATCACCAGTGACATTGACAAATGTGCTGAAGCCCAGCAGCTGAATGGTGGGCAGGCAGCTTGGCTTTGCTTTACTGTGCTCAAGTTAACAATCCTGGGCAGAGAGACACCACATTAAAGGCTGCAGCATCAGATAACTGCAGTGAGAGCTAGATGTGCTGAGGGTTTGTCTCTTGTAGCCCTCAGAGAGTTAAAGCAGTATTTAAGTAACAAGAATACAACTTTTTCTGCAAGCCTTAACTGGGGCTAAGTAAAACTAAAGCACTTGAACTGCAGGGAAAAAAACAAGCACAAACAAACCCAACTTTTTCATACACAGTTTGCATCAATTTAATCAAGTCAATAGTCAAACGCAGTGGCATTATAGAAGTCTGAAAACTGTAAGGAATTAATCTGTTTTACTGGTGGCTAAAGGGAGATATAACATGAGAAAATTACCAGAACCAAATTTACACTGCATTACACTAAATTTAAACTGAAGTAGACTCAGGAATAGAATTTAATCACCAGCTGCTGCAACTCACAACCTCTTTCTCAGCCAAAGAAAAGGCAGCCTGTGCTGAAAAATACATCAGTATGTGGCTAACTCCTAATTGCAAGAAGTCCTCCCACCACTATAAAATGACTCCCATATAGTGAATAATGAGAAACCTCTTTCACGTGAACACAAAATGATTTTAATTTTCACAGTATGTGTCTGAATTTCTTAGCTATTTACCTCTCTATAATTAGAGGGAGAGATCTGTGTGTGATTCCAAAACAAACACAAACATCCTACTGAAGCAAACTGGGGGGAGCACACTCTCTAACCAAGAGAGTTGGTCTGATCTTTTAAGACTCAGTAGCATGTCTTAATAAAAAGATTTTTCTACTTTGATAAATTACAGAAGAATGTTGTTACGAGCAGATGAAGTCCCAACCTCAAAGACCAGTTAACCAGCTACAGGTATCTTTAATTTTAGTTATGGATTTCTGAATTAGAGTAACATGATCTGTCTCAGAGTTCCTTTATTTATCCTATAACAATATATAACAAAAATCTTCACACTCTCACAAAAAATTACCATGCATTAGCATTTCAGTTCATCAAGGTATTTCAGTACAAACTTGACCCTCCATTCAATCTGAGTCGTTAATAAGGAAACATAAATATAGACAGTTCAGTTCCATGTAATACAGCATAATAAAGCTCAGCTACAGGCGCGCAGATCATGTGGAATTAAATTTGCATCCATGGCCATGCCTTACGTAAAGAATTAATTTTATTTGGCTTAGTTATCAACCAAGTGAAAACACAAGCTGCAATCACATGATACTCATGAGTTTGACTGGCTCTCTCCTGTCCAGTGCAAAATCTATATGCCTTAACCAGGGAAAGATTGGTTTTTTATTGATTAGTACTGTGTTGAGATACCTGTGTGCCTAGAAGCATGCAAACTTCAAATGAAATTTGCCTGTAATTGAAGCATTCCTAGCATCAATTTCCTGAGTTGATTGCCATGTATTTGAGACTCTTTCACAGGGTATTTCCAGTAGGCAAACAACTACTTTTTAAATCTAGACATTCCAATGCTAATAGTCATTGATGGTCTGGCTTGAAAAACACAAAAAAATCAGGAGAAAGACACAAAAAGCATACGTTTTGCACTGGAAATGGGATAGTATGTACAGACAAGAATCATCCATCTTTGGTTTTCTGCACAGACAAATCCTGTTAATAATGTTGTTAATAACTGGATTCTAACCAAAAAATAAAAAAGCGAGAAGAAAACCAGATCAAATAATGACTTGCATCCCAAAGAAACTGGACTTATGTAATAGGCTCCCCTCTTTCCACAGAGAATCCTTCCAATCACACCTTGGTGAAATTTTCTATATTGCCACTATGAGTCATTTACCATTAGCTTATATTGATCTGTGTTCCATTCTCCCACAGTTTAATCATTTGTACTTTTAATAAATTGTTTTACAGCTAGTTTAGGCAAATTTCAGGCAGAATTATGTTTAGAGTGTAGACATACTTGAAGTCTTAGGTATAAATCTAAGGCAAGGATAACTAGAGAAGCTAAAGTGAATTTTCTTTTAGGTGGAGTCTGCTGATCAGATGTGTTATGCCTCACTTGATCACAGTGTCAAGGGAAAACGCAGAAAACCAAGGAAAAAGAAAGATCCTCCATTAGAGGAAGATGAACAAGAAAGATCATCAAATCCCACAGTGGCTTCCAAAGTTAGCATTTACCTCAATAGTGAGCAGCTGGCTGCTGAAAACACAGCAAATGCAGAAGCCATTCATGATGATCCCATCAGATTAATGGGCTTGATTCATAACACAAAAGGGGAGAACCGAAAACGGAATGAACCAAATATGTAACCATAAAGTGAGATTTGCTTTTTTATTCTGAAGGAACAATGAATGATTAGAGAAAATATTCTAGAAAGCTGACATACTAAACAGTGGTATGAAATGGGTAAGTATTCCAAATCATTTGCCAAGCATATTTATAGACTAAGCAATACATAGGTCCAGACTGCCACTCAGATGGATCTCCCCTTCTGAAGACAATTTGAAAGGTTGCAGAAATTGGTAGCTCAGCATTCACATGGTAGTGATTTCAGCAAGAATCAATTCTATTTTAAACAATCATCAGCTTTCAAGCAGTCCTAAAAGACCCCCTTGGGGGGGGTCTACAGAGCTCTAGCAGAGTATAACTACTCTATAATAACTTCAATACTTTTGAAATGAGATTGTTTCATACTTGCACACTTGGTTGTTTTACCAATTAAGAACTGATCTGCTGTTCCACACTGTGAACTTTCTGACTGTGACTGGTCTATGGCAATGACTGGAGAATAATTTAACAGCTGATTTAAAGAAATAATTGTACATCCCACTAGACTTAGCAGTATCTTTATATATCTTTAGTTTCTTCTAACAATACTAGAATACATCTCAAATCTCAATTCCTCTACTAGTGTAATATTGTACATAACTGTATTCAAGGGTCCACAAAGATATTATCAAACCATCTGTAACAATAAATCCAGGATTTCTTCCTTCTAATACTCTATGTTATGTTTACATTCCTATTGGATTTTCCTTTGCCATCCTTACTACTTTGCAAAAACAAAAAGAGCTTTTTATTTCCTCAAACCCTTCACTTACTGTGTGCACATTTATTTGAAGACTAAACTCTTTAAATGGTAAGTCTTATACAGTGGGTATCTATTTTTATATTCTGGGAGTCATTAAGTAGTTGCAGCAGGAAACAATAAAGCAAGTTGATGCAATTGTCTGCCTCTAGGTGTCAGACACTTCTGCCTTCTCAAAAAAACAGGATATTGGAGCCTTTAAAATCCCCACAGAGCAGTGCCAAGGAGCTTTGAACTCTGAAGAACACAGAACCCTAAAACTGTGTCAAGTCCTGGAAGAGATACACCTGGAAACAAAAGGTCCATAGTAGAGAGAGCCAAAAAAAGCATGTCAAAAATGTTTTGGTAAATAAAACACCTTCTAACAGCAGATATGGATGGACACATCAAGGGATGAGACAAACTCATTAAAAAAAAATAAAAATCAAGGGTTAAATTTAACTTGTCACTTCAATCTGATAGCTAATTTAATGGAAATTAGGTACCTACTTCTCTCATTGAGTGTACATGTAGCATTAAGTTCACTTCATGGGATTTAAGTACATTTAGTTTCCTTCCTATTCTCAGTCTTCATTGTTTAGTCCCGCAATGTGTTGACACTAATTTTCATCAGCTCTTTTCCCTTGCAACATTGTTTGTTCAAAGAGCAGGGCATTTTTGCAAATTCTCCATGTATATATACACACACACACACACTTGCTTTCCACATTCAATCCACTGCCTCAAATTATTGATTGTGGCTCTCAAACAGGATGATCTTTAACAGCCTATCAACTATTTCCATGGCATTTGTAATGCTGCCACATTCACATTTAGCTTTATTCTTTTGGCTCTTTACTCTCCATCTGCTTAAATAAGCAACTGAACAACCTATTTTTTTAAAATGAGTTTTTTAAAAATTAGTTTTCAAGTGACTCCTGAATCCTTACACGAAAAAGCATCTTCAATATAGTTCCATCTTCATTACATTAGAGATCTACCTGAACTATATTATACAGGTTAAATTCTTTATATATAAAGCAAGTTTCAACTAGTTACAACATAAGAGGAGGTGCTAGATTTAGACTGTCGACGTTTAGACTGTCTCAGGAACCTCATCTATATTTCCACAGTTCCTTAAAAATTTATAGCAAAGAGAAGCAGTGTAAAGCTTTTTTTATTAAAATTAAGCATTCAAGTACCAGTTCAATGGAACAGTAAAGAATGAGTAAACAAGAGGAAATATGGTGGAAAAAGAAAAACTGTTTGGAAGGGTAGAAGAATGGAACTCAAAACACAAGAGATCAGGCCAATGTCACCAGTGACATCTTTGTAAATTGAGACAGATGTATTCCAGCAGTAATTATAGCATTTGATAATCACTGCAGATGTACCTGGCTAAACAGTATCATTAGGAAAAACAACAGACTTTTGCTTACATCATGCTTTTAAGAGTCTGCTGACCCACATGGTGTAGGAGGATCAACTCTAAAACCAGAAACTTTCTCCCTTTTTTTGCTACTGCTAACACCCAAAACATGGCATTGGCATGATCTCATCTTCAATTAAAGACTTTTCAAAATTACCTCTTTAAATTTTTTCAAAGTAATCTTCATGGAGGCAATTTTCCTATGTTGAATAAACAAACTTACCTTCCTTACCTGTGTGAGCTGCATTAAAGTTGCTGTGTAGAAGTCATATATAGATTCAGAACAGGTCCAAAACCCAGTTTCAGTTACTTTAGCACAGAAATAAGTTACTTTAGGACAGAAAACAATGAATTATGCAACCTCTCAGTACTGGTGTATCAAGAAAGACTGCAAAATAATTACCTCAACAAATCCAAGAGGAAGATAGTTCATAAAATACATTCCCTACAATGCATCCATGTCTGGAAAAGGAAGAAAAAAGAGCCTCAAGCATTTCTAGAAGACAATATGCTGTTGCTGTCATGGAAAGAAATGTAATATCCAAATTATGAAGGATGGAATGTGTGTGCAGAAGTTCTTATTGCAGAGAAAACCTCACTAGAGCCGGCTTCCTATCCTATTCAAGAACAATACTTAAGATAACAAGATTTTGGTTTTAAGAGCTAAAATAAAACCCTCCTGTGCGTCTGGAAATAAAGTAAAGCCAAAGGAAACCAATTTCTTCTTTCTCTGAAGCTCAGAAAGCTAACAAGGAGCAGTGCTTCTAAAACAGCAAGTACCTGATCTGACACCACTAACACAATCCCCTTGCCAAAAAAGGCCACAGCAGTGAAAATCTGTGGGACCCCCACACCTCATTCTCATGGATTTGCTCATGCAGGTAATGCAAACTCCTCCTGAGAACTCACACAAGTGAAATAAAAATGCTGAAGGCAGGTATTTGTTCAGAACAGTTTTTTTATTTAGAGCATATATTGTGTCAGAGAGAACTTTGTCAAAACACTGAATATAATTATCAAATCTACTAAAAAGTATAAAAATTTATTGAACAATCAACTTTGGAAAATTTTAACATCAACATTGCATAGCAGACTGAGAAAACCATAAACATTAATTAGAAAATATTAACACATTGCAAACCAGACTCAAGTCATAGCATATAGCAATAACTTTGGGTCTGTACTGATACATCCAAAAAAGCATGAACAGGCAGCAATTTAGCAAAATGAGCTTGTTCCTTATTATCAATACAGTAAGAATCAAAGCTTATTATATCAACTTTGGTGATCTACTTATAAAATGTTAACATTAACATGGAAGACAGCAGTGAATTTGGGCCTGTACTGATACTCTCAAAGAACATGAATAAGCAAAAATTTAGGTAAATTAACTTGTTCCTTATTATTAATACAGTAAGAATCAAAACTTATTAGCAAATAAAAAGAATAGAGATAACATTCTGTTATTACAAATACTGTCAAATATAAAATTCCAACTTGGCCATAAATTGAGTAAGAAGTCCCCTGTCAAAAGGGACAAACCTTTTCCCAAAGATTTGTAATACAAGGAATTATAAACCAGAACTATATGCTTACATAGAACCATAAATACTTGATTCTTGGAAGAACAACACTGAGCATATATAAAACAAACTGAATATATAAAAAACCCAACCTGTATAAAACTGTTCTAATGTGTAACAGTCCAGGAATGCTTCTTGGTGAGCTTTAACCGGAGTGTTATCCAAAGGATTCCTACAATTGGTCTTTACCATCAGTGTAGCTGAGTTTTCTGTATACCCTAAGAAAAAAAACCCAGAACCTCTGTTTAGATGATGGAGTAAATGACACAAAAATACTATATTAGCTGAAACTCCAACGAACATGATGAAATTGAAACAAATTGCCAAAGCAAGGTATCTGAACATCTTGACCGTGAACAGCAGCAGGGCTCCTTGTCTGCTTTCCTGTGTGCTCTCAGATGGAGAGGAAGCTTCTCATGCTACGTCATTTTAATGTCTCAGTAGTGCTACTATATCAAAATTATGTATATCTATTAAACTTTGAGATGCAATCTTGGAATGTATTCACAACCAGCTACAAGTTAAAGACAAGTGAGAACACCTTGCATATCACTTAAGAAACGGCATAAATTTTCTCTTATATTTTTAACTAATTTGGTTTACATCTGACAATTAAGTATAGCAGTAAAGCTGTAGGACAGCATTCACACAGAGCTGAAGAAAAGTTCATTAGTTATGAACATTTCCTTTTCAGAAATCTCTTTCATAATCATCTTCTGGACAAAGGCAATCTGGTTCCAGATAGAAAGACAATATTCCTTTTCTTTTCAATATCTTCATTACAACATACAGCATTTTGCCACATGGCTTGGGCATTAAACTTCTGAGGGATCTAAAGCCCTTAAAAAGCTTCACTGCTGGGAACCATAGAAAGCTAAAAATATCACACCACAGGCCTCAGGAAGCTTTCCAGCTGACAGTCCATTTTGGCTACAAATCAGCAAACATGTCTTTGTGTAATTAAAGAACAAAGAAATAGATTTTATTCCAGATGACTAGGAAGAAAACTCTGAAATCTTGATTTCTCTACTTATATGCATTAAAGAAAGAAAAACCTTTTCCTTTAGAACAATAACTAATTTTACAGGACTGGCTATTTTGTATGGGAGACAGGATAACGTTATGAGGAAAAACAAAAGGAATCCAGGAACTGAGGAGAATTTTGCTCAGCTAAGTGGGCATACTCAACATCACAGAAATGTCCTTGCACACTCATCAGCTTGTCTCCAATCTTCCATTATATCAAAAATAATCCAAATACAGTTTTTATCAATGTTGTATGTATTTGTAATACAAGCCTCTAAATTTCAATTCCCTCTTTGCTTAAACTGGAACTTTTTTCTTTCAATCTTGAAGCTTTTTCTCTTGTTAAATTCTCCATAGAGATAATTTAAAAGTGCTTTCTGCCTTTCTTTGAACTTCTAATTCAAACATTGTCAGAAAATGTTGATATCAGCTGTATGATCATCTCAAGCACAGTCAAAGTATTTCTTGACTGAGTTTGGAAAGCCAGCATAACTTGCAGTGACAAATTACACTTACAGCAAAAAAGCATGTCAAAAATGTTTTGGTAAATAAAATTAGGATTTTTTTAGAGAGCTTTTAATGATTTTTAAATCCCTAGAATATTAAATGTTTGTAATTAAAAATCCAAGAGATCTGAAGCTTTATAATCCTTTAAAAGTTAGATATTTTCTAAGAAAAACAGATATATTAGGCCAGTGTTCAGGGAACTGGAAAGAGTGTCCTGCTTCCAGAGATCTAAACACACTAACAGTAGGGATAATAGCAGAAGGAGAGGATCTCTGATACGTTCCAAGCAGAGGGACTGCTTGTTTACACAGAGCCAAAATGCAGGTATAACTGTGTCCTACTGCAGAGGCCAACGTTTTCTAGTCCTTTCAAATGACAATATGCTGCCCTCCTCTCTTGAGGTGACTTGTCAGCTTAAACACACAGCCACAATCAAAACAATTCCATAGCACATCTAAAATAATAAATGCCTCTATAATGAACACCACCTAAGGACTACAGTAGGTCTTCAGTTAGGTCATCTTACTTCTTGTGCTCAGCTGCACTCCTTCTTGCTGGAGTCTGGCTAGTTTTGACCACAGACACTTCCTCTCAGTTTTCAACTCTGCAGGTGTGATTAGCTTGGGCTCTCCCACACTCATTTTCATTCTACAAGTAAACATGGGACCTCCACATCTTTAATACAAGCATAGAGGAGTAAGAATTCATTTTGAAATCTCTTTTTTAAAGAGGCTATTATTATTACCTTGGGTGATTCTTCCTCACTTTTCTGAGAGAGCTGCAATTCTCCATTGCCCCAGGCACACCAGAGTGTGCACGTGCAGTCCCAGGTTCTGGTGGTGAGAAACAGTGGATGAAAAAAGCAAGAACAATGTCAAGCAGTACAAACATTACAGAATGTTGTTTAAGGATTAGCCTATTTAAACATTGGAAATACTTCAATGGGCAAATTTCCTTAAGAAAATACTCTTACGCAAATTAATGAAGGGTCTGAAACTAACCTTGCAGGGAAGCGCCAGGAATACCAAGAATACTTCTGTCTGAAGAATCATGAGATCCAGAGCCCTGAAAATAAAGCAGCAACCTATAACATTAATGAAAAAAATATGCTATTTCACAGCTTACCTCAGAAGAGATGACTGTGAACTTGGAAATGAGTGTCTGATTTAAATCAACAAGTTCAATGATTCCTGTGAAACCCTGGAAAGATTAATTTGTTTGCTTTGCCTTGTCCATCGATAAAATAATTTCAGAAGGACAACACCATAACTGAGTCACTATTTGAGACCATTTTAACCAGCGACTAAAATGGAATCAAATCTTTCATTTAGAACAATTTCAAATTTAGTAAGTATAGAGAGCTTCCCACATGATCCAGGAGACCTAATATCCCCAAGCTCCCAGAGCTGTAAAACATCCCTGCTGACCAAAAAGCATCAGAAGTATGCTATCACTAGTTCCAACAGCTTGCAGCTCTAAGCCATTCTTAAGCCCTTCTCCAAATATCTAAAGGTACACATTTTTTTTTCCCAAGGTCCTTAAATACCTGACAATGACAGCTGTGATCTGCAAAAAAGCTGGAGTTGCTACAGTTGTATGTGCTCAAAGCATCCATGCCAGCTGCCTGAGGATTACCCTTTTTACTGTGGGAAATCTCCTGACATTTCCTTGAAGAAATACAACGTTCTGGTGTAAGTTTCAGTCTCTTCAATGGTGAACAAGGAAGATAGTTTTCAGAATTTCCTGCTCTTTTAACACTGGAAATTGAAGAATAACTTCGGACAGGAGAATTAACAAGAGCATTTACAGTTTCAGGCATCTGTATTTTTTCATATTTCCTGAAATTTGAAACTGTCTGAAACCAAGGAAATTCTGGAACAGACCCTCTCCTGTTCCCTGGAACACGAAATTTTTCATAGAGCCTGTTAAATTCTCTATCACCCTGTTTAATGGACCTCCTAGAATCACTTAAATTACTCTCCACTAATCTTCCTTTCTCTTCAAGGTTTTGTGAGTTTAAAAGAGGTCTTGTCAATGTCAAAGACTTCTGGAATTCTTCAGAACACACTTTGTAGTAGAGTTTCTCAAATGCATCTTCATATTTATTGGGCATCTTTGAAGGACTCTGCTTCACAAAAGAGGAGGAAAATGAGTCTTTGTGCTGGAAAGAAGTTCGTCTTTCCGGAATTATTTTTTCAGGATTTATGAATGCAGTATTTGATGATCTTGCAGGAGAATAATTTGTGATAGGTGTAGAACTGTTACTATTGCCATGGGAACTGCAAGCATATGAGCACAACTCTGAGGTACCAACAGAAAAGTCAGTTTTCTGAGTCTTCCCCTCTTTTACGCAATGAAGCGCTCTTGAATCTGAACTGGTAGTAGATGTTGTAGAACTGGGTTCTGAGAAACCTTTGTAAGCCCATTTTTCACTTTCTGTGTATTCTGAATTCTTTGGTGAGGCAGTAGTCTGTAATTCCTCTTCAACTAAAAATGTCTCTCCCATTCTATCCATAACATCAGGAAAAGTAGTGTATTTGCAGACCTCTTGGCCCTTTCTAGATGCCAAATGCTGTTCTAAATCTGAGTTAGAGTAGCCCATTTTGATTTCATTTGTATCAGTATAAGCATAAGGCACCAGACTAGAAGATTTATTAATGAAGCAATTGTCACTACAGAATTCTCTGCTCTCATCTCCAAAAGTTGGATTCTGGTTGTCTTCACTTGTACAGCTACATATGCTGTGAAATGATTTCTTTAGTTTACAGGCTCTGGACCCTCCCATTTTATATACAGTGACATTGTGCTTTGGTCTCCTAGAATGCCATTTCTTGGACCTTGAGTGTTCAAACATGTGCTTTAACACTTTTCTCTGACAGCGCTTTGCCACAAGCTTTACTAGTGTCTCTAACATTGCTGGATACAGGTCTGCAAGAGTTGTATTTCTCCAGGAGCATCCCTCATCTGCAGACTGATATTCTCCAAGGATACTATCAAATGAAGTCGTGCTCAGTCGTGGACAGGGTCGCTGCCTGGGTAAGGCTATTGTGTTTGATGAAGTGGGAACATCAAAATGTTGTAACCGTAGGTGTCTGGATGAAGAACATTCATTTGACAACTCCAGCTTCTTTCTGCAAACAGCAGCCCGATTGCCTATTCAAAATAAAACAAAAGCCAAACCAAAAACCACAAGTCAAAAAACAGAAGTCAGAAAAAAATCCAAACCTATGAAAGCACTTCCAGTAATATACTGTATGACTTAAAAACAACTACATATGATCCAGATAGCCTTACTGTAACAGCATATTTCATTAAGCTTTAGGGGCAGGCTAAATGGATGATTACCATTCAATCAATTAGGAAAAAATTAATAGATTTCTTAACCATATGGAATTCACATCTTATAGAGGAAAGAAATTAAATATATTGGAAAAAAACCACTATTCACAGTAGCATAATATACAGATATTCATGGCTGATGAAGACTTCTTTGCCCTTTGTGACTCCTGGTCAAACGTAACAGCCTTATCCAAAAGATTTTGCTACTTTTTATCTGTGTTCCTTGAAAGCATAGGTGAGTACAAGTGAAGCTTTTGCATTTATAAACCATGTTGAAAATAATGATTTTTTTAGTTAAGTCTAAAATATTTACACCAAAACTCTTAGGCTTGCAACAAGTCTGAAACCTTATGAAGAAACTTTACCAGCAAGCACTACTTTGAATACCAGTTGCCAGCAGATCCAAAGCCACCATGGTACTACATTCCTTGAATTTAAAATAAGCAGAACTAAAATATATTGCTTTCAGTGAGCTAAAGGCTGAATTTTGGAAGTATACATATTTGTTCCTGAGGCACCGTAAGGAAAACAGGTTTTATGTACACAAGTTACTTATTTTCTGTTTTCCAAATACATACACAAAATCATGACTACCTTCCCTTTGAAATCCAGCCTATTGAACTTTTCATTCTGTTTACAAGAAGTGAAATGTTTTCTAATGAATTTTAATAAAACCACAAGTGAATTTAAATAAAACCACATTTCGTAACTAATATATTTGACCAACAGACAAAAGACTTAATTGTACCAAATCGTTTTTGCATTGCCAAAGTTAAACGATGATCTTTGGATGACACTGGTGTTGTTATCTGAAAAACAAACAAAGAAAAAGCCAATCTAACATTCACAGTGTTTTGCAGGTTAAAGATAACATCAAAACCTTTCTTGGGACTCCCTCTCCTCTTGCTATTCTGGGTCATGGACAGTTCTGGTCTCCAGGGGATCGGCCAAGTTCACCCAAAGTGGAAAACACCAAGACTAAGACTTCAGTGAGAAGTCAGAGGAGTTCCTAGTTTAATCTTGGACAGCTATTTGTCATTTTCTCAATTTACACATTACGTATCATGTATTAATCCCTTTCCCAAATATAATAATTTATCCATGGATATATATACACACACACACACCCCTGAATAAACAAGACATCTCTGGCAGCTCCAGCAGAAAAGGGGAGCAGAATCCTGTACCGTATCACTTCACCTCTGACCTTCCTCACTACCTAAAGCAAGGCAAAGCTAATTCTCTTTTTTCTCTACAAAGCTCAGATTTAGATTTTCTGGAAAACTTACAGCTCAAAAGACAACCTGCACATCAAAGTTCAAAGAACAAAGTAGAAAAGGAAAAAAAAAGCGAAAATAAATTTGTAAATCATCTGCTTCATTTCTTGTAAATCACAGCTGTCAAAACACCACGACCTGATAATATTTACTCAGAAATCAAGCAGAAGAACAATGGGAGAACCACAGAGAAGTTGTGTTAGAATTCATTGTGCTACCCAGTTAAAGAGCTTCTCTTTTATTCTAACTAGCTAATAACATAGAATAGGAGAAAGATAGTACCGTTATCCATTTGGGAATATTTCTCTCATCATCTTGTACTATCACATCCACTGGGACTCTTTGCTTCTTTAGGATTTGTCCATCATCTCCCTCCACAATCTTAGAGAAAAAAAAATAAATTATCAAAACACATAGAAATCATTGGCACAGACAACTCCAAACTGATTATTCAGATTAACTCCAAACCAGTATTCCTCACATGAGGATATGTAACCAGCAACAATTTACTTTAAGTGTAGACATTTTATGCAAAACCTCCCCCCAAACCCCAAAAATGCCAAGAAGGAGCTACATGAGAAGATACATAAAAAAGAATAATTAACAGGTATTACAGCTGCAAATCTTTACATGTATTCTTAACATCCAGTGAGAACTCATATATAAATTAAGGTCGACTCTGCCAGGACCACTCCTACATAAATTCTAAGAGAATTTTGTAGAGAAAAGGCAACTCATCAGGTCAACTGTCCCTTTCTTAAGCAGAATATATTCCCTGTTGCCAGAGAGAGGTCACTAGCACCAT
>VWZU01010935.1:6402-16862 GCA_013397095.1 Sterrhoptilus dennistouni
CCTTCTCTTCCCTCTTCTCTTCCCTCTTCTCCATCCCCTTTCTTTCTCTTTTCTCATCTCATCTCCTCCTTCTCCTCTCCTTCATCCCAAGGAATGGAACAGAGCAAGAAGCAGGACCAACACCATGAAATCCCTGCTTGAAGGCCAGAAAATCCCACAGATTCAGGCCTGGCTGCTCCCCAATCCTACTGTTTCCCCAACTACTCCTTGCTCTAAGTTATATATTATAAATTATAAATTTAAGTTTAAATTATAAATTATAAAATTCCTGATTAAATCAGGGAGATGTGCATGCCGGAGCCAAAGCCAGGCACTCCAGGATGGCTTCACTGAGAAAGGGACAGGCAAGAGCAGCTTCAAGGGCCTTCACCAGGGTAAATCAGAGGAGATTTGTAAAGATCATCCCAAGGGAAAACAGAAGCTCAGTTGCCTTTGGTCACTCAAGATGTCCCATTCAGGGTGAAATGGCCTCCAAGGGAGGTTCAGGTTGGATATTGGGAAAATTCCTTCTGGAAAAGGTTATCCAGCAGTGGAACAGGGGGGAGCCCCCATCCCTGGAGGGATTTAAAAGCCCTGTGGATGTGGCACTTGGGGACATGGTCAGTGGTGGCCTCAGCAGTGCTGGACTCAATCACCTCTGAGGGCTTTTCCAACCTCACCAATTCCCTGATTCCATGATTATTGTGCAAAAATAAAGTCCACTTTGCCCCAGGCCGGGGTGAGGACTCAGCCTTGAGCTCCAAGTCACCGCAAATGCTCACAAGGCCAGAAGGATCCAACTAAAACCTTTTAAACCCAAGACTAGTTCTTCCAAAAGATTTTTTTTTCCTAAAACCAAGACCTTCATCTCCTTCTCACAAGCAAAAAGGGTCTGTGGATCCTCAGAGCCACAACTCCCAGCTGCCATTTTTCCAGAAGTGGAGGAAAATTCCCAAATCTTGGCTCCACTTGAGGCAAAGCAGCACCAAAACATCCTCCTTGTCCTTCAGCTCATCTCCTCAACCTCAGCCCTCAAGAAGGACATCGGGAAGAGCTTCCCAAGGTGGATTCCAGCACTTCCAAGAGATCTGTTGTCCATCGCGCCAACGTGTCACCTCCAGCACAGATCGGCCTTACCTGAGCACAATCCACCTGGAAAAACCACATGGAACCAACCACCTCTGTGTGTGGGTGTGTGTGTGTGCCTTTTCCAGGTGTCCAGCAGCCTTTTCCACGTGTCCAGCAGCCAATCTTGGGCACTGGAAGGGAATTTTCAGCCCGGGATAAACCATGAGGCGTTTCCTCGGAAAGCGGGAACGACGCCCACGAGCCCCGGGCTGAAAACTCATCCCGCTGGGAATGTCAAGAGTGTTGTGTGTGTGTGTGTGTGTTGTGCCAGTGTTGAAAACCCTGAGAGGACTTTAGGAGAGTCCTGTGTGTAGAGGTAGAGAAAAAAATTAAGCTCACTTAATTCCTTTCAGGCCAGGAGCTGGGATTTTCCCCCGGCGGAGCGACGACGTCCATTGCCGGCAATGGACGCACCAAAATAACGTCGGCATCGCCGAGTTAACCACCTCTGTCCTCCTTTCACCTATCACACTGCTCAGCTTCCCAACCATCTTCCCGGCTCTTGGCGCTATGTCCTCTCCCTTCTTCCGCACGGAGTTGGAGAAAAGGAGCCCCTTGGTCAGCTCTGGCTGCCCGGAGAAGCTGGATGGAAACGGTGGAAATTATAAGGGGGTCGTCAGCAAGGCTGGAGAGAGGACAGGGCTAAAAGTCACCATGTTTTATGACCCTCCCGCCACCCCAGCTGAGGCCAAGTGTTCCACCTCTCCAAAAATCCCGGGTTTTCCAAAGCTTGGGGGTGCTGGGAAAGGCGTTATCCATCCCCCTTTTCCAGCTTGGATTTGTCTTTTAGACATCCGGGGTGGGATTTGGTGGGCACCTGATGAGGTGAGAGTTGGACAGAGGCAGTTAACTCCCAGAGCCATGAAAAAGTTCCAGGACAGGATAAATTCCCAGCTCCCAGTTTTCCCTACAGTTGTTTTATAGGAGAGAAATGAGTTGTCACAGCCCCGTGTCACAATCCTGCTTTTTTTTTTTGGGTTGGATTTGCTGGGATTACTCATGAGATCCAACCCCATCCCTATGACCAGACCATGACCTGAGGTTCATTAATAAATACACAGAGAGGATGAGAATCCACATCTAAAATATGGGAATGTGTCAGGAATCCACATCTAAAATATGGGAATGTGTCAGGACTCCGTGGTCCCACCACAACTTCCAGAAAAATCCTGTAGATTCCCAAGTTGAGCTTCTCTGAGCTCCAAAGGAAACACAAATCCTCTGAGGATGACACCATCAGATCAAATTTGGTCTCACATCAATGTTTTGGGGGAGTTTTGTGTGACATTTCACACGTTTTATTAATATTTTATTAATATTTTCCCTGTGCTGTTCCATGGAAGGGAACACAGTTGTTCCAAAGGAGCAACTCAGTCTGGATACCCAAAACAAGTCTCCAAAGGCCTGACTTTAATTTTAGTTTAAAACATGCTGGACTCAATCTCGGAGGTCTTTCCCAACCTCCAGAATTCTCTTGGCAATGATGGAAAATTTAATTCCCAATTTAACCACAAATTCAACCTGACGGTGTCGCCTCGAGAGGAAAACCACAACAAGAGTTCTGCAAATTCAAATCTGGTAAATGATCAGATCCACTTGGAAAAAAATGAAGGAAAAAACACCAAACCACAACCCAACCTCTCTATAGAAACGTGTTTTACCTCACTTTTTCCCCTTTTTAAGATTTGTTTTGGGCACAAATGGTGTGCCCAAAATTTGCAATGTTCAGGAGAATCTGATTCCTCCTGAAAAATTCAGACTGAGGTCAGAAGTCCCTGAATTCTCCTGGGAATCTCTGCATTTCTAAATCCTGCTGTTTGCAGCTCCAGAAATGGCACAAGCAAAGCTCAAGGTGAGGTCTCCACCTGCTCTGGTGCTGCAGCACAATTAACACCCAATATTTTAATTACCCCCTTTCAGTCATTACTCATTATTGAAGTCAATGGGTAAATAAACTCCTTAGCTGTGTGATGCACCAAAAAAAAAAAAAAAAATTTTGCTTAAAACTACTTCCAGCAATTAAAGCTGGGCTGGTGGTTGATTAGGAGAAAGGCAGAAGAGCCTCCAAATCCCACCAAACCCACACAGAGCTGGAATTGCAGCAGTGCCTTCAAAATCCTGCTGGATCTTCAGGAATCACTGGGACTGGATTTATTAAAGAGGCTCTCCCAGCCCTCGAATATAAGGAATGTCAAATAATCCATGGAATGCCATCCTACAGGAGCAGCAGATGGGTGAAGAGCTGCCAAAGATCTGAAGAAACCCAAGGAATGATCAAAGTGTTGAGTGGAGAGTGAGATCCACAGAATCATGGAATGGGTTTGGATGAG
This sequence comes from Sterrhoptilus dennistouni, assembly GCA_013397095.1. Lineage (NCBI taxonomy): Eukaryota > Metazoa > Chordata > Aves > Passeriformes > Zosteropidae > Sterrhoptilus > Sterrhoptilus dennistouni. The sequence goes on from VWZU01010935.1 coordinate 9,840, forward strand.
GAGGGACCTTAAAGGATCATCCAGTGTCACCCCCTGCCACAGGCAGGGACATCTCCCACTGTCCCAGGCTGATCCAAGCTCCAGCCTGGCTTTGGGCACTGCCAAGGATCCAGGAGCTTCTCTGGAAACTTCTGCCAGGGCTTTTTCCCCATCCTCACAGGAGGAATTAATTCCTTCCCATTACTGGAATGTCATCCTACATCCCATCAAAAAGAAGCTGCAGATCCCCTTGGTCACCTCTGGGACAAGGACACGACTCCAGAGGACAGAGGGAGCCACCAAACCCTTCCCTGGAAGAGATTTTCTGCTCCAGAAGACTTTGACAGGAACGAAACTTGGGTAATCCCAAATAATCTCCAAATCTGGGGCATTTCCCACTGCAAACACCCAGGGGCTGATCCAGCACTGCCTCTGAGAGGACTTGGCATGGCCAACAGATCTTTTCTGGAGGCCCCACACGGTGCAGATGAAAAACAAGAGGTTGAAAGGACAAGAAAAGTTGGGCATGTTGGGATAACTGAAATCAGAGAATCCCAGAATTGGAGAGAACCTTAAGGATCATCCAATTCCACTCCTTGTCATGAGCAGGAGCACCTTCCATTACCCCAGGTTGCTCCAAACCCTGTCCAACTTTGGATATTTCCAGGGATGGGGCATTTAGGAGTAGCCAAAACACTTCCAAGGATGGAATTCAGGAGCGGTCAGTCCATCAATCTGTTTCAACACCCAAAAACACTCATGGGGAACCTGAATCCCTCAGAGCTGCCCTTTCCCTGGACAACCCAAGAAACAAGAGGATGGCTGAGGTGACCTTGTGTGTCCAAACCCAACCAGCTGCTGGTTTCATCAACACCTAGACATTTCTCAGGGCAGTTGGCACCAGAGGATTTATATAGAAAGCACTTTTTGCGTCGAAAAAGTTATTTAGTTCCTAAATATTGACCAAAAGGCATCGAACCAGCCCCATCAGCACCACATCACCACCAAATCACCAAATCCGCATTTTTTTAATTTAGCTCCAACTGCTGGAGCTGCAGGGAGCTGCCTCTTACCTTGAGCTCCTTCCAGCTGTCGAGCAGCCTGGTGGCCAAGTCGCTCACGTCCACGATTTTATCCGTCTGCTCCTGGCTCCTCTCGCTCTCCACGTCGGAAACTCCTTCCTCTTCATCCTGGGACGGCGTTTCCATGGCCATGGGCTCCTCCAGCTTGGCTCCATTGCTCTCCTTCACCTCAGCCTCGGGTTCAGCCTCCAGCTCTGCAGATTTGCTGCTCTCCACCGGTGCCTCCACAGCAGTTTTGACATCCTCCTGCTGCTGCTGCTGCTGCTGCTGCTCTGCCACTTCCATCGGTGCCACCTCCAGCTGGTCCAAATCCTCCTTCCCCTCCTTCCCTTCCAACTCGCTGGTCGTGTCGGAGATAGCGCTGTCCATGCTGTTCTCACTGATGATTTTCAGCCTCCTGAAGACCAGTTTTTTGGGGGTGTCAGCGTCGGGCTCCACGCCCTGCTTGGCCAGGAGCTCGGGGGTGTTGAGCGGGGTGTGGGCGCGCGACGTGTTCTCGCTGGAGTAACCGTCGCCCTCGCTGAGTTGAGGCACCGCGGTTTTGGTGGTCTGAGCCCAGCGTTGGATGATGGGCAGCACTTTGCTCTCCTCCAGCATGTTCTTGGTGGGGATGGGCAGCAGCTCCAGGGTTTTCATGATCTAAAAGGTGGGGAAATGCGGGGCGCGGTGGGATTTAAAGGTGTTGGCTGAACGCGGAATAATTTGGTTTTCATAGGAATAATTACCTCTGGAATATTGAGGTGATCATGTAATCCCAGAATGTTTGGGTGGGAAAGGATCATCAATTCCACCTCCTGCCATGGGCAGGGACACTTTCCACTATCCCAGGCTGCTCCAAGCCCTGTCCAACCTGACCTTGGACACTTCCAGGGATGGGAAGTCCACAACCTCTCTGAACAACCTCACAGCCAAGAATTCCTTCCTTATATCCCACTAAAATCTAAATATCTGATCTAACAATGGTCACAGGTCATGGGTGAGGGATTTTTGGGAAGAATTTCTGCATGGAAAGGGCTGTTAAATATTGGAATGCCCTGTTCAGGGAGGTTTGGAGTCCACATCTCTGGAGGTGTCCCAGGAATTCTTGGAGGTGGCACTGAGTGCTCTGGGCTGGGGACAAGGTGGGGATCAGGCACAGCTTGGACTCAATGACCTTGAATTTGTCTTTGGCCATCCAATCCTAAATTGCTTATGGAAAACTGAAACATTCCAGTTTCACTTCAGATTGTCAGGATCTCAAAATCCCCGTGAACAGCAACAGTCAAAACCTTTAAGTCTGGCTCATGGAATCTGCCTCAGGAATCTAAGGAAAACCACAGGAGCAAATTCCTCCCATTTATTAAAGATCTGCCTGAGGGCAGAAGTTTCAGGCCTGTAGTTCTGAGGCACCTGAGGTTGTTTTCCATGAAAACGCTTGGCACGGATTTGTATTTTTAAAAAAAAAAAATAAATAAACAGAAGGAAAAGAAAAAAAAAAAGAAAAAAGTCCTTGTGATCCCGACCATTCAGCAAAACTGCCAAAACCTTTTTCCCCCTAAAAAGGGCTTGGCACAGGCTGGAATCTCCATTCCTGCAGGGATTTTAGGGCTTTGTGGATGTGGCACTTGGGGATGGAGGTGAGTGGTGGGGAATGGCTGGGTTTGATCTTCAAGGGTTTTTCCCACCTCGAGGATTCCAGGGAATCACTGACCTCCAGCTGCAGCTTCAGGTTGTTGGCCGTGCTCCCTCTGCCATCCCCCAGCTCCGTCATCCAGATCCAGAGCAGGGACAAGCCGTGACACTCCAGGAAGGATTTCAGGCAGGACTGTGAGTGTGTGTTCTGGGGAGACAAATTTGGAACAGTCAAGAGATTTAGAGGTGAAAATATGGAAAACTGCTCCACTGGGATCATGGTTAAAGCCATGGCAGAGCCAGAATTTGGCACCTGAGCAGGTCCAAAGTGATTTGAGTGGTTGGAACTACTGGGATTGGAGCAGCAGGACCACAACTCATAAATAATAAGGAATAAAAGGAGGATCATGGGTCCTGGAGATGTTCAGCTGAGCTTGGGATGCAGGAAAAAACCCAGGATTTGCCTTCCACACTCCCCCTTTTCCTCAAATAACAAATATCACTGGAGCAGGACGTGGATCCCTCCCTTTTCCCAGGCTGCTCCTCACCTGGATGAGTTTGAGGCAGGTGAGTTTCTGCTCCAGGGTTTCGATTCGGACCATGAGACGGGACAAGCTCAGCACCTGGTTTTTATCAGAGAGACCCTCCCCGTTCTCCAGCAGAGCCTCCAGCTCCCCATCCACCTGCACAGACAAAGGAAAAAAAAATCCCTCAGCCTCAGGGATTTCCTGATTTCAGGACAGGGAATTCCCTGATTTCAGACTCTGTTCTCCCTAAGGAATGGCACGTTTTTAGTTCCGGTGGAAATCCTCCAGGTGGTTGCACTAAAATCCTCCCAGGGCTGAGTTTGTCTTTTCATACAGGAAAAAAAAAACCTGAGAAATTATCTCGAAGTGCAGGTTAAGTTTCTTCTCCCAGTCCTGAGTTTGTCTTTTTATACAGGAAAAAAAAAATGAGAAATTATCTCTAAGTGCAGGTTAAGTTTCTTCTCCCAGTCCTGAGTTTGTCTTTTTATACAGGAAAAAAAAATCTGAGAAATTATCTCCAAGTGCAGGTTAAGTTTTTTCTCCAGTCCTGAGTTTGTCTTTTTATACAGGAAAAAAAAATCTGAGAAATTATCTCCAAGTGCAGGTTAAGTTTTTTCTCCAGTCCTGAGTTTGTCTTTCCATGCAGGAAAAAAACCTGAGAAATTATCTATAAGTGCAGGTCAATTTTTTTCTTTATATTCTGAATTGTTTAATTTTTTAAAATAAATTTATAATGGTTTATGGATTATGAACTGCAACAGATTTATAATCTTTACAACCAGAGATTCCCTCTCCACATGGAATATCACCCTCTCATTTAGTGAATAAATAAGTGTTTTAAAACACTCTAAAAATTATTTAGGAATTCTTGTTTGGCTTCCTCACTCTCTATACATGATTAGGAATTATTTCTTGGTTTCCTCACTCTCTACAGCAAATAAAAACTAAACTGGCATTTTTAAAACTTCTCAAAAGAAACAGGAATAAATCTTCTCCGTAGGAACAGAGGTTCGTCTCGTCAAGGATGGAATAATTACAATTTACAGGAATTAAAGAAGAGCCTGTGCAGGTTCTTGTAGAAGATTTCACCCAGGAAAATTCCTCTTGCTCTGGATTCTCTGCAATTTTTCCACATGGTGAAAACCCATCTCTACAATTCCAAGTGTTGTCTCTAAAATTCCACCTCCTGAGCTGGAGATGGAGAAACTCTGCCCTTGGAGCTGCCAAATTCCAGGTGATGCCCTAAATGGTGAAGCCAATGTTGTTCATCTTTCATCAGCATTTAAAAACCATAGAAAGCAACTCAAAATTGTTAAATCCATGTGGAATTTATGGTGGGGTTTAGTTATGGATGAGCAAATATTTGACCTGCCAAAGTCACTCTCTGGTGGGACTTTAAACAACCAAGAGAAAGGAGATGTGGGTTTAACTGAACATCCAAGAAAACACAAGTTTTGAGGAGCTTTGTGAAATAAACCCACTGGAGTTGGGAGAAGACCTTCAAGGTCATCAATCCAACCTTTACTGGGAAAAACTGAACCTTGAGGTCACCAGGAATTACCTTCTCCCAAAGGAACAAGTGCTGGGATGAGAAAAAAGCTGTGCCAGGGGAGGCTCAGGTGGGTTTTGGAGGAAATTCCCTGACGGAAAAAACTGCTGGGGCTGGAATCTTTATTCCTGGAGGGGTTTAAAGCCAGGTGGAGGTGGCACTTGGGGACAGGGGTGGAATCCCAGAGGGATTTTTGTAGAGGCACCCGTGACTTACAGGGACAAGGAACTCTGCAAACCTGAGATATTCTAGAATATGCGATTTTATTGCAAGGGGCGTGGGTAGAAAAAGCTTTGCCTTCAACCACCAGCCTGGGCTGGAGGGAAATCCCAAAAAGAGAGAGGAAGAGAGAGAGAGAGCAAGAGGGTTTGGGCTAAGAAGAGGGGAGTGCAGGGAAAAGAGCAGAGAAAAGAGAGTGAGGTCCTGATTACAATCCATTCTATCTCCTTTTGTGTTGAATATTCTAATTTACAGTGACCAACCAAACAAGACACGAAATCCTATAGAATCTACATACAGCCTGTAAGAACTACTACATTACCATATGTTATACTTTAAACTCTAAAAAACGACTCTTTAGACTTTTCTCTTTTGCTACATTGACCTTTGGATCCCTCAGCCAGCAGAAGGGTCTTGTTCAATCCAAAGGGATTCTCCTTCAGCTGGCCAGGCTGTTGTTTTCAGGTTCTATAGCAACTAAGGCTCAGTATCCTACACCTCAAATTAACCTTCCATTTCTATTTCCATTACAAGTTTCATATATTCAGAATCTTTTGCCAAGCAATCATATTTATAAGGTTTCCCTGATTCATCTTTTCCCAACAGATTTTCCCACCTCGGGGACCGCGGGAGAACCCAACTCACCGAATCCTTTTTTCGGGAACGTTCCTTTTTCATCTTCCCTCCTGCAGCCCGAATGCTGACCCTGTTCTCCCCACCCAGGTACCCCCGGCAGTTGGAGGAGCCACAGAAACATTTTTGGGCTTCTTTGCTGTTGGAGAAACACAAAGGGACCTTCAGAAGCAGCTCATCCACCTCTCCAGGGCAGGGAATGGCTCTGCGTGGAAAAGTTGCTGAAAATCCAAATTAAATCTTGACTTCCGACATGATCCTGAGTCGTGGCAGGTGGAAAGACAAGGCTGACTCAATTCCAGGCTTTCCACAGGTCAAGGATGAGGAATCAGAGAGGAAACGGTGGAGCTGGTGGTGCTGACAACTTCTTATCCCACATTGTCATCAATATCCTAATTTTCCTAAGGAACTTGTCCTAGGAAAAGCTTGCACTTCATAGCATTTTATAGCTCATATATTGAATTTTGGAGCTCAAAACAGGTTAAAGAATGAGCTCAGGACTCGTGGAAACTTTATAGTATTTCATAGCTCATATATTGAAATTTAGAGCTCAAAACAGGTTAAAGAATGAGCTCAGGACTCGTGGAAGCAGCAAAAATCCACATGGAAAATTTTGATTTGGATGTTCAGCCATAGATAATAAATACAACTCATATAACAAATATTAAAATAACTACAAGAAATAGAGTAACTACAAGAAATAGAGTAACTACAAGAAATAGAGTAACTACAAGAAATAGAGTAACTACAAGAAATAGAGTAACTATAAGAAATAGAGTAACTATAAGAAATACAATAACTATAAGAAATACAATAACTATAAGAAATACAATAACTATAAGAAATACAATAACTATAACAATATAAAAAATAAGAAATAATAAATATAATTCCCAAGGAATATTTCCACCAAGCCAGTGTATTTCCCACTTGACACACCATCCATTTTAAACTCCATTCCACAATTTCTTGAGAAAATTGTAGGGTTTTATTTTAAATAAACCCACTGGCTCTTCTGAGCTAAAGAATTTGGACATCCTTGGCTCTGTAAACATGACCTTTTGTGCCAAATTTAACCACACAGGAAAATCTTTAGTCGAAGATGTTTCTCCTTACTAATTTACATACAAAAATCAGATTAATTGGTGCGATCATAATTCTCTAATTCGATCTGCATTTAATGATTTCTCTTATGAGCACAAGGGTGCGAAAACTTTGTCCTATGAATTTATCTGATCACTCAGAATCCACCCATTAGACCATACAATAATTTAAGGAGGGTGTGTCAAGAATTAAAATTGATAATCAATTATCAGATAGATAAGTCTGTTAGACAGATGGAATTAAATATCAGGGGTGAAAGAGTTTTTAAGAATCGAGTATATATATAAAATATATAATAAATAAATAAATAAATAAATAA
>VWZU01010939.1:218-11940 GCA_013397095.1 Sterrhoptilus dennistouni
AGCCAAGACACCCACCTTGTCCTCACCTTCCCTCCATTGCAGTGTTGCCAGGTAACGCGAGTACATCTCTGGTCCAAGCCATGCAAATCTCAACCACATCCATGATGTGCAATGGACATCATCTGGGCTTTTACGAAATCTCTCGTCTTCTGAAAAAATGACCTCCAGCACAGCCAATTCCCTCAGGCATTGGATACCTTGTTCTATTGTGCTCCATTTTTCTTGGTGCACTTGGAGGTGTTCTTTACAAAGGTATCTGTCTTTCACACTTGTTAGCAGTCCATGCCAGAGGCTGAGAGGTTCTTGGGTTTTCCCGATCTCCTGCTCAATGACCACATCCCGGGACAGCGATCCCAGTTGCCTGGCCTCAATTCCATCCAGAATGGTGTCATTGGCTGCAGCGTCCCAGATGCGGAGCAGCCAGGTCAGGATGGACTCGTTGGTCTGGAGGGTAAATTCCCTTTGCGGGTCACACAGCTCACCCAGAGATAAGGAGCGAGTGATAATCTCTATCTCTGTCTCTTCTGCTGGCTGCAAAGGGTCTGCTGCATTCTTGTCAGTTACTATGCGGACTGATTTGCTCCCTTGACTTCTTCTTCTGAGTGGTGGCAACTGCTACTGGTTTAGGTTGTTCCAGTTCAGTGATGGTTTGTTGTGGAGATGCTGACGTCACCTTTGGTTCCTTTCTCCTCAGTCTGCATAGATGTGGACACTGTTGCTTCACCTTTGGCTTCTTTCTCCTCTGTGATAGTCTGTGTAGATGAGGACACTGTTGCCTTGCCCTTGGTTCCCTTCCCCTCTGTGACAGTCTGTGTAGATGCTGATGCTGTTGCTTTGCTTCTCTTTCCCTCTTCCTCTTCCTTAAGAACACGCTGCATCATACCATGTAGTGTTTTGATCCTAAGCATGGTGCAGAAAAAACAAAGGGCCATGCAGAGAAGACAAAGCAGGACTAACAACAACATCATACTGTCCATCCAGAGGGTACTCAATATTTTCAAACACTGCTGTGTTATGCCTGAAAAGCTGGAAAAAATCATTCTTTACTCCTCCCCACAGGGGCTGGGTGAGATTGTTGAGGCGTCAGATGTAGCATCCTAGACCAGAACACGAATACAAAACTGGATATATATTCGGAATTCTGTTCATTGCCTCAGAGTTTATCAAGCAATGGACATAATAGACCAATAAGGCAATTTTAGTACCATACCCTGATCTACGCAGGAGCATTAAGACCGGCAGATAGTGCCCCATATTCGGAAAAATATAGAGATAGGTATAAGACACATGTAAGCATGTTGAGCATCATAGCGAACAGGTGTCTTCTAAAAAAAACCCCAAAACCTGTAATTCTGACTTTTCTCAGTGCCTCTGGCCCCATGTTGAGCACTAAAAAATATGTTGTGGTTTGAAAGCAAAACAAGTGAGAGGCTCTAAGTCAGAAATACAATTTAATAAGAAGAAAGGGTAAAAAGGTAAAAATAAAATAAAATAAATGCAATAACACAAAGGACCACTGACAGAGTCAGAATACAACCTGAGCAGGATGGTGGAAGCAGTCCAGATGAGGTGGCCTTCCTGAAGCAGTGATCCTGTAGAAAGGTCTGGTAGCTCTGGTCCTCTGGGAATCCAGTAGGTAAGGGCTGCTCGTACTGTCCTAAATCCCAGATTATATCCAGGTGAGAATGCTTGTCTCCTCCCCCTGGGCGGAGCATCTCACAATGGGATGATGAGTTGTGAAGTGGGTCCTTGGTGGCCCATTAAACAGAGATAACTCCTGGAGGGAGTTACCTGTGAGTCATGGGCAAGGCATTGATGGGCCATTAGCAGAAGACAGCCCAAAGGCAGGGGCTTGGGAACACTAGAACACTGCCCCACTTGGTTTTCAACAGTTCATGAGGATGGTGATAGAATAAATACTTTGTGTACATCCTACACTGCAACCCCTGGACAAAGGCACATACCTGAATTTATGAATTCTGTAGTAAATAGCAAAATATTTTGAGAGTGATAATATTGTGTGAGAATATTTGAACCTGATGGGAAATTTTAGCTGGATTTTTTTCCTAAAGTAATGTGACATCAGATACCCTATTCAACCTTTGAATTTTACTAGGTAAGCATATTCCTTACCATTTCTGATTCAAGAATTTGCCTAGTTAGCCATCTATTCTTTTATTTGTAAGACTTAGATTCCACTATTGATGTGTGATCAAGCACAAATCAGAAAGTGCTAAGAACTGTAGACTTCAGCATGACTTGATGAGCAGGAGCATTGCCAATATATGCAATTTGAATGAATATTTAATAGAACTTATTTGCAGAGCTAGAAGAGAAGGATGTAGGAGCCCTGTCCTTGTCACCTGCTGATGTGTGATCCTGTGCATGCCCCTTTGCACCTCAGAATTCCCAATACCAGCCAAAGTCCTGCATTCCCTCTTGTCTCCACTTTCCCCTTGTTCTGCCAGCTCTGGAAATCAGTTCCACTGCTGATCTCAAGCAGACACAAAGAGGGGGGTTTGACTCCTGATGTTGGGCTCCCAGGGAGTTGGGTGACAATTCTCTAGTCCCAGGCTCGGACCCATAAAATGTGATGCTTGAATTCCATTTTTAAATGCCCTGCTGACTGACTAACCATGGAACCTGACTGTGTTCACATGAAGATAAATCTGGGGCTGCTCTCCTCATTGCTGTTACGTTTATCACGTTGTCTATCTGCCTATACTAAAACCAGATCTCCCTGGTGGAGTGCTGATGTTAAAAAAAGAGCTCACCAAGACCAGGAAAACTCAGATAATGCTCTATTTTCTTGCATGGTTAAGGTGATCCTACTATTTACCCTTCCTGAAAAGATGGGGATCTCGCAAGGAGCTGCTGGTGGTGCCAGATGGGCAATTATTCTGTAGATAAGAGGTGCTGGAAGACTTCTTCCAAAACAATGTCTGGACTGCTGGAAAAGGGGAGCTCCACTGACTGAGAATCACAGCAGGCCTTGCAGGGACATGGTGATGGAGAACTCAGAACTGCAAAATGATTTTTTGGTTATGCAGAAAGCCTGTTCAGATTTCTTTTATGGGAAGATCAAAGGCTGTGGAGGAAAATGCAATTTGAACACAAATAGAAGGGAGTGTGCTGCTTTCAAAGCAATCATGTTCTGGACTGGGGGGGGGGGGGGGGGGGTAGCAATTAATAAATTCNTAATTAATAATTAATGATTAATGGCTCTGCTGTACATTGTGTTTTCAGAGGTCCCAGGTGCCACCAGATCTCAGTTCAGACACTGCTTTTTTTGGTTTCCTGAGTTCACTTTTTGAAGTTTAATCTCAGATCAAGAAAGGGGTGGGCATAAAATTAATGATACCTATGGAAACAACCAATTCATATGCTCAGTATTTTGGGTCTAAATTCATAATTCTAGGTGAAATTAGCCTTTCTGAAGAGCTGCCAGGAGCACTTATGTAGGACACAGACTTTATGCTGGCCTGCACAGAAGAAAATTCTTATTTTCAATAGTGTTTTCTTGTTTGATTTATGTAGATCATGCAGCCAAATGCTTTATATATTTTAGCTGACATGAAAAGACTTTCTCAATACAATGTGGTTTAGAAAAATCAATTCAGTCAGGAAAAAAGGTTGTGATGACCCATTAAGGAGACATTCCTTAAACCCCAGCAGTTTAATTTTAAAATGTCTTGTTTCTTCAGTCTGTTAATCCTAAACAAGCCCTGGACACTTTTGAACTATGCAAGTAATCCTGAGAATGCTCACCCATGCAAATTGTTGCTTAGAATGAGAATAAAAGATTATGCTGTCAGGTTTCATATCTGGGATATGAAGGACTTCACATTTTAGATTATAGAAATGTCACTAATCTTCTGAGGGAATGAAACACACTTTAACCTTGCCCAAGTACTTCTTTGCTGTCATTAAGGTAAACAAAATGAATATTAATAGGAGAATTTGGCCTGTTTAGGATGGAAGGCAGTATCTGTACCAAAAGGCAGCTCACAACACTGAAATTGTCCTACTTAGCTAAAAATCTTAAAATGCATTAACATCCTAAATGCCATAAGGAGCTCATGAGAGTTTTTAAAGGTATGAGGCTAAAACTTCTTCCAGCATGTTTGTCACTTGCAGAGTAGAGGATGCCTGCTGATGGAAGGGAGCAGGATTGATTTGCTAATAGATGTTTGTCCATTTACATCTATTCATCTTCCAGCCACAAGGTAGCAGACATGGTGGGAACTTCTGTTTGTTATGGGAAGAGGAGGAGACCATGAGTTCATAGCCCTGAATAATATGGCCATAGTAAATGATTCATTATTGTGATGTATATATAGTACCTGCCTTGGGTTACCTTCAGCAACATGAAACATGACAGGTTGTTTCTTTATTTCTAATGATTAAATAGACAAAATGCCTGAGACAGCTTCTGTCTTCTATTTTTCCTTTTTGGGATTTTTTTCTACCATTGTTTTCAATTTCCTGTATGTGCTCTTTATTTAAAATAATGAAAGAATGGGGAAATAATGAAGAAAGAAGGAAACAAAAGCTTCTGACATGCCTTGACATTGCTCTTCTCATATAGATTTAAAATATGTATTTCAAAATTTCCCAATGCCCTTAAGGCATAAATAATTAATTCTCAGTATTACCATCAATCAGGTTAGAGGATCTATGACAGATACTGGTGGTAAAAGTTTCTTGTGCTGTTTGCTGCAGACCCCCTAAAGCACTCCAGTTTCTTGGAGAGCTTCTGAGGAGCTGCTGGCAGAGGGGGGGATGCTGATTAATGGTTCCCTGGGACCCTCTGACACCTCTGCCTGGATCAGAGAGATAAGAGACAGCCCAAGAGCAGTGCTTTGTACAAGACAGGCAAAGGTCAGCAGAGTGCAGGAATTCTTGTAAGGAGCAGGAGATAGGCAGCAACTCCCTCTGGGGTGGGAGAATGGGCTGTGAAGGGGAGCTAGAGAGTGAAGGAGCATTTTGTAGTACTCAGGCGAAAACAAGAGGCAAGACAGATGAGGTGAGAGGGGTAGAAAAAAAAAGCATGAAGAAGAATCCATGGAGAAATGAAGTGTCAAGTGTGTCAAGGTTTGGGGGGTTTTTTAAGTATAGTTTAATTTATCACCCGTAACAGAGGGCTCATATCAGGAGGGTTTTGTTTATTTATTCTTTTTTTCTCCCAAAATACACCATACTTTGGACAGCAGGTGAGGGAGGGGATTCTCCCCCTTTACTCTGCTATCCTGAGACCCCACCTGGGCTGGGGTGTGGTGCCACCTGTGAACAACTCTGGTACCCCAACATAAGATGGACATGGAACTATTGGAGCAAATCCAGGTGAGGCCTCAGAGATGCTGAGGGGACTGGAGCACCTCTCCTGTGGAGCCAGGCTGGGAGAGCTGGTCTGCTCAGCCTGGAGAGGAGAAGGTTGTGTGGAGACCCCAGAGCTACTTCCAGGAGAGGCTGAGAGGGTGCAGGGAAACCAGAGAGGGACAATTCCTCAGTGACAGGACACAGGGCATGGTTCCCAGTGCCAGAGGGCAGGGATAGATGGGATATGAGGCAAGAAGTTTTCCCTGGCAGGGTAGGCAGACTCTGGCACAGGGTGCCCAGAGAAGCTGTGGCTGCCTCTGGATCCCTGGAAGTGTCCAAGGCCAGTTGGACACTGGGGCTTGGAGCAGCCTGGGGCAGTGGAAGGCTGCCATGCCCATGGAGGTGGAATGAGATCAGCTTTAAGTCCCTTCCAACCCAAGTCGTTCTATGATTTTATAATTTGCCATCCCAAACAAAGTTCACTTCTCTATCCCAGCAGTGTCACCAATACATCCAGTACATCTAACAGTCCAATATTTAGTTAAGATAGTCTTCACACTACAGGGCCACAGGAAAATTCAGGCAGAGTGTTTAGAGTAGCAAATGTGAGCTATTTGTGATAATTGGAGTACTACTGTAACATCTAAACATGAAAACATCAACTGTAACCAGGCAGTTTCTGTCACCCAGGGACATTTCTTCCATGTAATGCAGAATAGAGTGCAGGAATTTGCATTTCTCACTCATCCATTTATCCCAGTGCCATGCCATGTGAAGAGTACAGAAACACATGCTCCACAAAACTGAAAAATTACATTTTATGTTAACTTAATCTTCTCTTCCGACTGTCATTTGAATACCTGGTACAGAGCAAGTAGGGGTTTTTTTTCAGTCAGTTTCCTAATTGAAGACATTGAAATACTTTTCTGGAGTAAAATGCCATCCTACAGATTGCCTTCCTGACCAGGCAGGAAACTTTGTTATTTACAGATCTAATTATCTGTAAATGTCCTGTATAGAAATAAAGGTGGCTTTAAACTTGGCAAATGTCATTTGCAAGGCAAGGCATGAGGCAGCCTTGGGAGAATTCTGTAAACAGGGGTTGGTTCACAGAACCCGGGAGTCATTGGAGGGGAAAAACAAATTTGCTTTAATGAGCTTTGACTTATTATTCAAAGTAGGAAATTTTGACACATTTGGGAGTACTTTGCATTAGTGTGAATGAGCCAGGAGCACAAATCTTTGGAATGGGAATTATTTCATAATGATCATAGGCTGACATCACTGATTGGGTTTAACTGCATCCTTTTCAGTGGGAAAGGTAAGGGGAAGAGATCCTTCAGGGCATTACAGTATAAAGTTGTGCTTGGCCTGGAGTCTGGAGAGGGGAAATACCTACAACATGCCCTAGATGTGGGTGGGCAACACCTAAAAACCCAGCAGTGCTCTCTTCCATGGGAACCTCTATTAACTGGTGGCCATGGAGGGAGAACTGCAGGAAAATGGCAAAAATGTCAGAGATAGCCTGCTTGGCATGGAGAAATGGCCACAAGTGAATATCACCTACAGGAATGCAAGGAAAAATTATTTCTTTGGGTCAGGAAGAAAGATGTAGAAAGTTCCTCAAGGAGCTTTTACTCGGAGACTCATTTGGAGTGGCATTTTGAGGCTACAAGGACATACCATCCACTTTCTACAAGTGTCTTATTCCTGAGAGATCCCACACCACCCACTTATGCAGTACTCATTTCCTAAATGATAGCAGGAAGACAAACTTGGGAAGCAACACAGCTTCATATGGAGTTGGTCCTTCTGGTGAGGATTAGTTATCGTCTCTAATTGGAGACTAGAGGCAAACAGCAAAAAATAATGTATTTTTTCACTATAAGAAAATAATTTTGAACATTTTGGTGTCAAATTATGTCCAGAGGGTACAATAATCTTATTTGCTGCTGGGCATAACTAGGAACTATAATTTGTGCCATGCTCACTTTCTTGTTACAATGCTTCTGAGAGGCAGCATTCTAATCTGAAAACACAGGATTTTGAAAAAGGCATTAAAGAAGTATTTTTTTTAAGCAAATGGGCATTTTGGTGCCTATAGGTATTTTTTTTAAATCCCACTAAATGCCCTACAACAGTGAATTAGATTAAGAATGAAGGTTTGTAATTCCTCAAGAAAGAGAAGGCACTTTTTTCTCCCCCAGGTCTGTGAGATCTGGACATGCCTTTCTCATGGACGTGGGCCTTTCAGTTCAGGGTTATTAGACCTGAAAAGCAACTCTGTGAGGAGACTTTTACTAGTTTAAAAATCTTAAAAGTATCATTTCACTAGGGAAGAGGTTTGGAAATAAAGGGATAAGCTAATTATTTATAATTAGGTCAGACTGGGTAGGCTGATTGCCATAATTAACACAGACTAATGACTGGCTGGGGGGATTTTACTTGGATTTTGCTCAGCTATACCAGGTGAAATCGGATCAAATGAATCTCGGTTCTGCTGTGCTGGTGTGAGAACATCCCCAGCCCAGGCAGACTGGGAGCAGGGAGTGTGTGGGTCAGGGAAATAAATGTGGGTAACTGTACTGGAGGCCCAATCTGGGATAATGGGGTGCTCCTGGAGGGTTATGTGGGCTGGAGAAACACTCTGAGTGAGAAGCAAGAGGCTGGGTGAAGGTTTAGGGAGCTGTGCATCGAAGCAAACAGCAATACTTGATTGGAAAGAGATCTCTAGAAGCTAGAGGAGTGTTCCCGCTTTTCAGGGAACTGGGAGCACGTCCCAGACTGGGCTAACCCGGGATGCACAGATTGTGCATGTAAATATTGCACACAGAGGATGGGTCAGGAACATTCCCTGTCCCACAGCCTCTTGCAGGGGAGGCTCAGAGAGCTCCAGGGGATGCACAGCGAGCCATGCTGGAGGCTGTGCCCAGCTGTGTGTGACATCCTCCAGCACAGCCTTCCCTGCTGCAGGCGCACTCCCTTCCCCTGGCCTGGCTGCTTTAATCCTCTCCATAACACAGAAAATGAGCCTGAACAACAGCCAAGTGCCTTTCAGAAATAATTGTTAATACAACAAAGAGAATAGAAAACAAGCAGAGACTGAGCAGCTTTGAGACTGCTTCAGGAGAGCATCATACACACCTTGAAAGATAGAGAGTGTGAGCAAAAATCCTGACGTGGCCCCGTGTAGCTTTTCCAAATCTGACTCAGAACTCCAGGCTGAATCCAGTCCTTCATGAGCAGTGTCACATCACTGTTGGAACTGACGCAAAGTTTAAAAGCTTTCAATGTAACTTTAGTCAGTTTTGCTCACCTTTGCACTGTGGGAAGGGAGATTAAGTTTCTTTTCAGGGGACTGTTCCACCAGGTGAGGTCTGATGAGCTGAACATGTCGAGCAACACAGAAGATACACAAAAGATAACGACCATCAATGACCATCCACTTCAAACATGACCTCTGGCATGGTCAAAAGTGAGAGAGAAGAATGGTCTGGGAAACAGAGAGAAGAAAGAGGACCTAATTTGTATTGCAGGATCTGTATTCAATAGGGAACCAAATACTAAGAACTGTGCAACTTGGGACCAATGAACATTGAACCATGAATTTCTATGTGTTTTGACTGTATAAAATATGTGGAAAATCTGATAAAAATCATGTATCATGGAATGATTTTCTCTGCACAACCCAGGCTATGCATGGATGAACTTATTTCTGTTGCACGCCCTGGCTGGAACAACATCCTGGCCAGAATAAAGTAATGCCTAACGCTAAAAAATATTTTGGTTTTCTAACTCTAAATATGTTGTTGGAGAGTTTTTGTTTTTCTTGCAGTTTTGGGGACACCATCAGTCCTCATTGTAGCACAGGAAAACACTTGCTCAGGTGCTTTGCTCATGAAATAGAAGTTGCCTGAGGAGATAAGACATAAAAATGACTGGTACGATTAATTTCATACATAGTAGGTGACAAGGCAGCTACTTCATGAGACCTTGTAGCTCAATAAAAAGATTCTTTTCCATCTCTTCTGACCTCAGGCCCAAATGTTTTAAGATCTCCAGGTCTTTCATAGGTTTTGGTGAGATGATGAGGGGAAATAAATAGTCCCAACTCCATTGCTCTGATCTGAGTAATGTTGGTGCCTCTCTGGTACCCCTTTGGAAATGTGGTTGGGTATGGGGGTCTCTACTCAGAGTTAAAGTGGCTGTTTGAGGAAAAAAAAATGCTTAAGGATCTGCAAGACCCACAGCTGTCAAATGCACAACGAAAACACAGATTACTGGGGCTGTGTGACAAATACAGACTCTTGACATTGATGGGCATTTTCCAATCACATATTGCTTTTGTTGAAATATTCATGCCCGCCCCCAAAAAGCCAAACACAATGCTTTACAAAAATCAAAACATTTAGTTTTGACAGATTTTAATCATATCTCCCTGCTCCTATTTGCATAAGATTTCATTTGGAAGTTTATTTCAAATTCAGGTAAACTTTCCCTTTGAACTGTATAAAAGTGTTGAAATACTGAAATCCAAAATGAAGTGTTCAGTGCAGATCAAAGTAAAGGCTTCAAATACATACTTGTCCACTCCCCAAACTTTAATAAAGTTGTTCTTACAAACCTAACTTTTCTTTCTGATTAAAGAAAAGCAAGGCAAAAACTTAATCTGGAGGCGGCATGGGCAACCTCCCGATCAAACTCAGCCAGAAGCTCCCAGTGCCACAGCACCGTATGAACATTTCTCACTAGAATTACTGTTAAAAATGACCTTGGAAATGCAAATTTTGGTTAATTCAGCTCAGTTAGGTGCTCGGAGGGCAGTGTTCCCTCTTGCTTCTCTGATGGTCGCTCCCCCCCGGGCTGCCGTCAGCGCCTCATTTGTCAAAACCCCAATTATCCAGTGTGTTAAACGTTCCCATTCCTGCAAGACTGTGGGTGCAGAGCTTTAATGACATGACCCGGGACTCCAGGAACAATAACGCTGCAGTGTGTTACAGCCACAGGGTGCTTTAAAGAGGAGCATTGTACCCTGCACCCCCCAGGTAATGTCAGCCAGGAATTCTCCCTTGGAGCAGCCACCGAGTAACTGGGACCGCAATGAATGAGTGCCATTGGAACCGGTGCTGAAAGAAAAGCGCTTGTAACCAAGGCTGTTCATTACGTATGTATATATGAAAAACAGCACCTCCACATTTTAAACTAATTATGACTTTTAGGCACCGTGTAATTACAGCACCGGTGGGAAGCCATATGTCAGCGAGCTTTCAAATGGAAAAGTTGTGCCTGCAAAATGAAGCCATATATTCCCATTAATTGAAGCAGTTGATTTCAAGTTACACAATATTAGTTTTAATGGTGGGACTCATAGAAAGCCCATGAATTTGGGGTTTTTTTTGTTGCTATTGCTCTGTGGTGTTAAGGTGGCACAATTTAAACTGAGCTGGGTGACACTGGTGCCAGCAGGGTTGTGAATATAAGTGACTTTCAGGGTGCTTGTCTGTGAGGTGACATCAGAATAACCTTGGAGGAATGTTCTGTCAGCACTGCACAGCCAGAGCAGAAAGGATTAGCAAGAGAAATTTTGATGAGGGTGTTTACTACTAATGACTGCTTTCAAAATTGCCTTTTATCTACAGCTTTTCAAAGCATTTTCCATTCATTAAGCCTTATAAAACCTTTGTAAAACTGGTAAAAGATGTAGAAATGCAGATATCTGTGTGCCAAAGCACGCAGTAATACATGACAGAAAAGGGCAGCAGTACCCACTGAACATTATTTAAAATAGGAATTGCACAATGTTACAGTGATGCTATCACTCTGTTAATTAGTTTGACCAGAACAGGGGAACAGTCCTGCTCTTATGAAAAATGGTGTGGAATAATCAGTAAATAGTCCTCAGGGCTTCTGTTCTGTGTAGTAGCAGTGAGACAGATGTATGTTATGCAGTGATATATATATAAAAATTAAGAATATGAATGGCACCTGTTCTTTTATTGTAATGAAATCTGCTTCCCAAACTGCCATCCCCAAGAGATAAAAGCAGTGAGTCAGACCTACTAACTGGTGAGCTGAAAATTTTAAAAGAGAATTTAAAAATATTAAATGTAGGGCCTTTTTCAAAAGAGCCTTTAGAGTAAGTTTTCCTTTTCTCTGTGGCCTCGAAAGAAAGAAAGAACAAGAGAAAGCTGAAAACATATCCGCAAAGATGTTCAGTCTGGTGGTGTTCAAGAGAGGCCACAAGAACCAGTGATGTAGGTAATTCAGAACGTGAGGGCTGGGAAGAGAGATTGGTATTTGGAGACTGTTATGGCAGTCATGAAAAACAAAGATTTAGATATAGGTATTTTGGTCCTTCCTTCCCTTCCCTTCCCTTCCCTTCCCTTCCCTTCCCTTCCCTTCC
>VWZU01010939.1:12038-34725 GCA_013397095.1 Sterrhoptilus dennistouni
TCTCTCTTTCTCTCCACACAAATTCAAACTTTTTCAATAACAAGTTAATTCTCACCATTGCTGCTTAAATTCCTCCTTCCTTGGAGTACCCCAAAAATTCAGCAGTTGCTATAGGAGCAATGTTTAAGGGCTCTCAATACCATTACTCTATCCTATAAAAACACAAGCAGTTTAATAGCTGAAGGCTGCCAAGAGATGCAATAATCTGTGGGAAACAGTTACAGTTCTGTGCACATGTGTCAGAGTGAGTCAATGTACATTAAATAAATAAAAAAAAGCAAATTTTTTACTTGGAAATGGCTTGTGGAAGGAATCTCATAGAATCTCAGAATATTTTTAAAGGGAAAGACGTAACAGATAATGCACAGGATGACTTGCAGATTCAGCCATGCCTGCTCTGAGGGCTGCAGGAATTCTGTGCATCACTGAGTGGCAGTTCCTCCCTGCAGGGCTCAGAAGATGTGGTAAGAATGAAGGGTCATCGTCACAGTGAGTAAAATGTTGCATCGAGCTTGGTTGACTTCCAGAAAATTCTCTTATTTAGTTCTTTTGCTTATTGCTTTACCATTTCTGCTCATTAAACCAGCCAGAGTGAAGCTCAATTTACAAATAAATAAGTAAATAAATAAATAGATAAATATTCAATGATGCAGAAGAAGGCTGGATAAGAGCTGGCACACTGAGAGCTGAGGAGGAGGGTGCAAGAAGGCTCTTTGCAGCTCTCCCCCATAGCTTTTCTAATGGTTGGTAGAGGGAACCTTTGGAAATTTGCTTTTTGATTTTGGACAGTGTGAAAATCCCCACAAAACTTGTGTAAAGCCCTGACTGTGTCAATAATGGCTGTAATAAGAGTGCTATTAAAAAAAAAATCAGTGAAGGGTTTTTAAGGTAAGTCAGTCTGTAAGCTTAGGAAGAAGTCAGATTTTTTTATTTTTTTTTTTTGTTTGTTTGTTTGTTTGTTTCTCAGGGCTGTAAAGCTGCAGAGTTGTTGATTAAGGTATCACTTGGTGGGTGAGAAGTACCCTCATTCCCGAGTGCAGTTCAGTTTGGTCATCCTGATTAAAATATTCTTGTCCTGTAGTGTTCAACTACTATTTAGTAGCCTGGCCTTTGGCCATTGGAATTCACTGTAGGATTTTTTTTCACCCAGTTTATTTCACAGCATTTTAGATTATTTAGGCAAAAAACAAACAACCATGCAAATACAAAATTGCTTCATTTCACAAGAAGATGGAAACTTTCAAAAAGGTCCATAGAGCACAGATCCTTTTCCAAGGAGAATCTCGGGAAATGCTTTGGATAAAAAGGACACCAGATTCAGGATCTTTTGAAGGCTTCACTAGGCACCAAAGCCATTTGAAGACTTTTAAATGGTTCTTTTATAAGTCATTGGCAGCAAGCTCAGTTAAAGCACTCAGCTAATTTTTAATCAGATATATAAAAAAGCATAGAATAAGAATGTGGATTTCTTTTCTGAGGCTTGTTGGCTATCAGAGTAGTGCTGGTAAAAAGGCAGTTCCATTTCAGTGCTTAATGTGCCTTAATATTGCATGACTACAAACCATTAGGTTCTTCATCTCATAGGTGATTAATTTCCAGGGAACATATGTTAAGAGAATAACATATATCCCCAGACTTGCTCCCCAAAATGTTCTCACCAAGAAATGTCAGTGTTTTGTATTTACTGACACAAAAATGAAAAAAGACGTGAGATGAAAAATCAGAAGAATAAATTTTTTAGCAAAACTAGTTTAGTTCATTAGAGAGAAAACAAATATTTCTCAAATTTCTGGGAACTTCTGTGAAATAATATGGTGGTGATCGGGAAAAAAATATTGAGCTAACTTAATGTATGTGAGCATGAATTGCATCATCACTGTTCCCTGACCCGAAACTGGGTAATATAAGTTCATAAAATTACTATAAGTTCTTGGGAGAATACCCTATTTAATCCCCTTTCAAATAAGCAGAAAAGTCATTATGTTGCCTCTTTCCTGCTTTAAACAGAGAGCTGAGTGCTCAGGCTCCTCTGTGGGGGCTGATGCTGAGCCTGGGAAGGACAGGGACAGGATGGGAAAATTGTTTGCCCAGACTCTTGAGAGATTTTGGCTGCCAAGTGCTAACAGGTCTTCACTGACCATCTGTAAACTGAGTTTTATTCCCCTCCTCCCCACCCAGGCTTAGGCGTCTTCTACAGTGGGATAGGTTTTCTTAGAGCAGGATCAGTGATGAATGGACATGGTTGTACAGGATCCTGCCAGCCCCCACAGCCCAGCCCCTGAGCAATGCTGACATTCCACAACAAAACTATTGCTAGGATTCTCTTCATATGAGCTCTACCTTTTCACTGAAACTTTTCACCTGCTTTATTCCTCCAAAACTTGATGGTTTTTGAACTAAACCAGGAAAAAATTAGTCTAAATAGTTTATATTTGACAATTTATGAATGCCTCTGTGTGTATCTAAGGCAGATCTTCAGTGTGAGGTTCCAGCACTGTCGCCAGTTATTGTTTTAGGACAAGCCAACAGTGTTTTCAAGTTATTGTCAGTGCAATTGTTTGAAAAATTATGTACAGCTAAATTTGTCTTTAAAACTTCCTATTTATTGTGTAAACTTTCAACATATGGGCCTAAATATCAGTATTGAAGTCATCTATTTCACCTGTCTCATTAGAGAATTATATTTAAGAGCCATAAGAATGCAAGGGTTATATAAAATTGTATCCACTATTTATGTATTATTGTCTCCAACACATATGTCCTTTCCATATGGGATGTTCTCACTGTACAGAACATGGTCGCTTCCAAGTATAACTCAACAGAAGCACTCAACCTTTGATTTTAAAACTGTGATCATCCCCACTTCAACCGCCCACGTTGGGAGGAGATTACAGAATGTGGGGGGAGGGGGGGAAATGGCTGCCAATCTGAATGAGGAGGAACATTGTCAGATGGCAGGAAAGTATTTGTACGAGTTGTATTAACAGAAGCACTGACCTTTACACACTCCAAAACAAGCCAGATGGGCCTTGGAACACAGTACCCGTTTGTCAAGCAAAACTCCTGAATCATCTCAGGCAGTGTTCAAATACAGCCAGGAGATGCCTGAACACAATGATTTCCTCTAAAATACAGCCCTGAAGCAGTAAAGTTGCACTAGGTTTTGAGGTAACTGCTATTCAAACCTTCAAATTCTAGGCAATATTTTGTTACATAAATTTTGGTCTCTGGATTGGGATGGAAAACAGGTAGTCTGCAGTTTAGCTTTGCAGCAAGAATCCAAATTTAATTCTCTGGCTTGTTCTTAAGAGAGTTAATGAAAATTGAATAATATGCACTGGCAGCCCCTAAAACCCTCTCTGGTTTTTCTGTTGCTGATGTTGGAGACAGGAATGTGACAGAACACACCAAGATCACACAGCAACAGCCGAGGTTTTATTGTTGGGCGCTCCCTTTTTTAGAGGTTTCAAATTTCCCGTGCTTACATAGTGATTGGTTAAGGGTCTTTACTCCACCCAGCTCAGTGGCCAATGATATGGGCACATTCATGGTTCAAAGGGCTTGGTTGGGGTCCCCTGTTTGAGTTGAATCCAACCTATCATTAATGTACCCAAGGACTTGTTTACTTCTGTTCCCTAAGGAGCCAGGCTGGTCGAGTTGGTGTCTGTTATGGCCAAATTATCTGTGCAGCTTCAGACCAGCCAAAGCTGTCACAGCTTGCTTTCTCTTTTCTTTGGCAGGGCAAGGCTATTCTGTATTAAATTTGTGTATGGCCACTTTTCTCCTTAGAGTAACTCCAGTGATTCATCTGACCATATTTCTGGTGGATAAGGGCCCTAAACTTCAGGAACTTTGCCTTCACATACAATCCACATGCTTCTTGCAGCTCCTGCAAGTGAACCAGAGAAACCTGCAGAAGTGAGCAATGATTTAGTATTTACCCTGTATATTCATTAAACTGGTGAGGGTGATCTTCTGCTCCTCCATGACAACACTGATCTTTAACTGAAACAAATTAAACTTTTTTAAGGGAGAGAATACACTGAGTTGTGGATATTTGTGGCAGGGATATTAATAGAGTACTCAGGGTGGCAAACAGAACAGATTTTAAATGGAATCTAAAAGAGATCAAGAAAGAAAACACCATCTTTCAGGGAAAAGAAAAAAAAAAAAAAAAAAAAAAAAAAGAAAAGAAAAAAAACCAACACCAAAAAACCCCAGACAAATT
The DNA here is from genome assembly GCA_013397095.1 of Sterrhoptilus dennistouni. Classification (NCBI taxonomy): domain Eukaryota; kingdom Metazoa; phylum Chordata; class Aves; order Passeriformes; family Zosteropidae; genus Sterrhoptilus; species Sterrhoptilus dennistouni. Next base: position 16,267 of record VWZU01010939.1, read on the forward strand.
GTGCATGTGCATGTAACCTTTGCTGTGAGTAGCATGAGTAGACCAAAAAATGTACATTGGGTTCTGCTTGGAGAACCTGGAGGAAAGGAAGAGCTCATGTGTCAGAACTCAAACTCAGAAGGCTGCAAGGTTTGTGTTGTTTTCTTAGCTGTAAGTGATGATGGGATTCAACCTGACAGACTCATTTTGAACTTTCTGAGACAGGTGGAAACTCTTTGCCAGATAAATAACTCTGAATCTGGCCCATTAGGAACAAGAGCCTTCTTCCAGCTGGATGCTGCTTCCCTGTCATTCCACTGTGAGCATGGAAGCTTATCTGAAAGGACTGCAAGGATTTATCCTGCATTCTGTTGTCTGACCTGCCTGACTCCCTGCTCAAACAGCAGCAATGTGCTGAGCCCATAGGGAGCTCCAGAGCACAAGAGGTTGGGAAGGAACCCAGCAGAGAGGGGATGAGAGTTTTCAGGGGTCTGTCACTCTTCATAAAGATCAATGGGCTCATGAAGGGAAAGGGATTTTAAGAGCTGCAAGGTAACATTTGAAGTCAGCAGGGATCTAGATTCTTTCAAATGTTGCACCCTCAACAGACCTGCAGGGCCTGTCAATGGAGCTGGTCCCACTTACCAGGGTGTAGAGGGACTCTTTCTTGTGGGACAGAAACCAACCTGCTCCCCATAGCTGTGTCTCCCCTGGGCTGTGCTCTGGAGCTGGGTCTCCATCATGGCCATGCAATCAAAGTGGTGGCTGAGTTGAGCATAGAGGCCTGAGACCTTCTCACTCCCTCAACACGCACTCAATCTCACTTGCCTTGTCGGCTTTGATTTCTCGCTCCATAGGACATTGAGCCAATCAGACCAAAAGCACTTTGCCTGAATCTTTTCTCTCCCACTCTTCTCTGAAAGAGTTTTCATGACAAAGAGTAAAGGTCAGGGAGACCAGGATGGTTTAAGGTGAGCTCCTCCTCCTTCCCCCTGCTATCTGGCATTTCCAGGCAGGCTCCCTTCCTTAGAGATGCTTCTATCTCCCTGTTTCCTGACTCTCTACACTAAAAGATGGGTTTTTTTCTGGCTGAAAGGTGGTGGTTTTGGTGGTGTGGTCACAGCACATCATTCTCTGACCAGATGCAGCTCTGCATTGGCTCACGTCCACTGCTGCCAGGGCAGCCCATGTATCCCGTCCACTGGGCAGTGAACCCTGAATCTCTCATCCATCAGTGGCTATTCCAGTTTGTACCTCCCAGGAATGTTTCATCAATTTTGCCCCCCCCGAGTGTGCAGCCAGCGCAAAGTGAGGGCAGAGGACGATGACACCTGCGGGGTGTCAGGGAGGTCACAGGAAAGGACCCAGCCCAGGCTGGTGGAGACAGAAGATTCCAGCAACCTCCACAGCACCAAAAAAAAGAGCAGCCGACTTCTCCTGGGCCTGGCTCACCTCTGGAACATGTGGTGGGAAGGAGCCATGTCTGCAGTGAATCACTGGCACGTGGCTTCCTACACTGCATGAAGAGGGTTGGTTTAGGCTCTGAGTTTTATAGGTGCACTAGGAGTCTAATGCTCTTTTATTAGCACGACTCCATGCTAAAAAAAGAAGGGACTTTCATTTCATCTCATAATCCACCAAGGGCAAATAAACAGTCAGAAATTCCACTCTTTATTTTTCCACAACTCTCATTAAAACTGTGGTCTCTGTTATTACTATGCAGATGTTTTGCTCTTGTTTTTATTACAGTCAAGTACAGATGCCCTTTTTATTTTGAGGCAGAGTTAATAGCAAAGCTTTTTTGATGAAGTTTCTGATAATCTGCTGTGGCTGAGAGCACTTTGCCAGCAATAGTCTCCTTGGAATATTCAGGGTTATGCACGGCTTTTAATTCTTTAAAGAGTTTTGCGGTAAATAGCTTGTGTACACTGTGATCTCACTTGAAAGGCAGCCAGCAGACTTCTGAACGTGCTTGTCCACTTCTCCCAGCACCCAGTCACTGGTCCAGCATCAGGAACCAGAAGCTGCATAAAGGCACATCATTCATTTAATTTAGGGGATTTTACAGTGAGCCATTGGGTACAGCACAAACCATGCCCTTTGTCCATGCTTTTGGTGCTGTGGTGGCTCTGTGCTCTGTAGGATGACTCTGGGCTCTGTAGGACATCTATGTGCTCTGTAGGATGGCTCTATGCTCTGTAGGATACCTCTGTGTGCTGCAGGATGGCTCTGTGTCCTGTAGGAGAGTGCTGGCCTTGCTGCTCTCACTTGGAGGTGGCATAGGAAAGGGGAGGAGAGGGCAGCAAGGAAGAAAAAGAGCGTCAGTTCTGATCTGTGTGCTGGAAGTGTGCAGGGCCAGGCTGGACAGGGGCTATGAGCAACCTGGTGTGGTGAAATGTGTCCCTGGCCACAGCACAGGGTGGGAACTGCATGATCCTCAAGGGCCCCTCCAATCCCAATTATTCTGTGATACTTTGATACAGTGGCTAGACAGTGGAGGCTGACCTTGCTGGAGATTTACAGTGTCTCTCAATAAAACAAATTTCTGCTGATTTTTTCTTTCTTTTTCAAAATATTGTAAAGCAGCTCCTATGTCTTTTGTTTGTTTGTTTGTTTGTTTTTACCCTTACTACAGTTGTGTATTTTTACTTCGGTGAGTGAAACAGTCACTTCTCTTTGGGTGGCCATGACAAAAAATCTGCCTTTCTAGCTGTTCTTAGAGAGGGACTTAGGTGTTATTGGAGGAATTTTCTTCATGAGAGGAATGGTTTGTGACACCTGGCACTCCAGAGTAGTCTGCCATGCAGTGGCAGCCTGGGTGAGCACACAGAGTGTCCATATTGCTTCATTTAATGATGTTTAAACACAGTGTGTCACAGCAGCCTCCAGGAGTGTGGGAGCACTTGGATTCCAGCAGTGCTACCTTATTACACTGACTGTTCTGAGTACTACCATTTACTCACAATAGTAAACACCATCCTAGAGTGTGTACACAGGATCCAGGCTTTACAAAATGATACAATTATGAGAACTGAATAATCCTGAGAGACTATGCTTGGGGAAAATAATTTGCTGGAGCATTGGGTAAAGCCACAGAAATGGGCAGTTCTTGGTAGTCAGGAGCCTTTCCGAGGCTTTTTACCCAGATAAAGTTCTGATAGAAATTAAATGTCTGAGATTAACTTTGATTCTTTAGTGAACAAAACTGCAGAACTTGGGGCAGTGGGCCATTCTGTACTTGAGCTCCTCTAAGACTCTTAGCAAGGGTGATGGATGGCTGGATGAAGACTGCTTTTGAAGTGTAGGTTTCTGCTAAATCAATGGACAAGATTTATCAAATTTCCAGTCATTTTCCAGAGCTTCTGCCAGCCCCCACAAACAGGTACTCTTTCATTCATTCTGTGCTAGAGCCACGTAACAGGAGAGAAAATTGCATTCTCTGAGGTTTTATACTTTAAGGCATCACACTTTCCATTTTAGAAAGCAAAGAATGTAACAACAGTTTTGTTTCTATGTCTGTCCCTAGAACGTACAGCAGGTCCAGAATCAATATGAGAAAATGTTCCTGAAAGGCCCAGCAGGCCTCAAAGGATAATGTGGATTGGCCATTAACAGTAAGTCATTATGGAACTTATTAAGTGAAGCCTTGGGACTGTCATAGACCCTAAAGGTTGACATAAATTTTTCATACACATTGAACTTTGCTAAACGTGCTTGCATTTGATTAATGACAACTTTCTCCAGTGCGCTAATAATAAGAAGGAAAATGTGCGCTGGGGCTGCAGCAGGGAGAATAGGCTCCTGGAAGGAAGGGCAGTGATGGCAGCAGAACAATGGGGCTTTCTAGATATGCACTGCCAAGCAGGAGGGAGCTTATTACTCCCTGGAAAACTGCTCCTTACCACCCAGACACAGGGCACTGAGCACAGCATGAAAGCCAGTTTTGTAATTGTGGAAGTAAAAATATCATAGCTCCAAAACACTGGTGGAAAAAGCCACTTTCCAGCCCCCTGAAGCACTCATATATCCCAAAGGGCAACCAAAAACCCACCCTCAACCCCTTAAGTCCTCCACATATCACAGAGAACAATACAGAAGAGCTTCATATTCAGCAAGAGAGAGGAGTGGTGTATCTACAAGTCCTGCTGGAGACAGAGCTGCAGGAAATTTGCCTTGGCAGCCAATGCAGTGAGTCATGGGCTCATGGAATGATTTAGGTTGGAAAAGAAGACAACAACAACAAAACAAAGCCTTCACTTGCAGCTAGGTCTGGACAACATCAGATGGATTTATTCAGTTAAAATAAACATGTTTTTCCCTTGTTTGGAGGTAGACCAAAAAGGGAAAGCAATCAGCAACCTCAGTTCCAAAGCAGTCACAAGGTCCAAGATTCTTTCACTAACCACCAAAAATGCAAGGCATGCACTAAAATTCAATCAAAATTGAATTATTAAAAAAACTACTGGGTAGGGTTTTTTTGATTTTTTCCACTTCATAGTTTAAAGTTGCTAGAGGTCAAACTTTTAAGCTTTTATTTTGTTTTATTTTAAAAGAGCACCCCTTTAAACAAGAGTCTGCCAAACAGCCATAGCAAAGAGGACTCAAGACAAAATCTTCTCTTAGCTTAGATAGCTGAGCAATCAGGTATTGGTCCTGATTTTACAAACAAAAAAGGAAGAAGAAATACAGGAAACAAGAGATGTGGCTATTCAATCTCCTGGCAGTGTGGAGTAGAAGACAATGATTGATTCCCCATCACCACTAGCTATAAATTTGCCACTCCAAAGCAGTTTTCCCCCAGCCATGGAATGGCTTGTGGAACCCACAAGCCTGGTTGGTGTTTCAGCTGTTCCTGTTCTTGATGCAGTTCTGAACTGCTGCAAATGGACTAAACAAGTACAGAAAACAAAAAGGGGCAAAAAGTATCAGGTTTTGAGTTTGGCAGTTAGAAAACTCACAAGGACTTTGAAAATCTCAGGTTCAATTCGCTGCTCTGGATAAGATGTATTTATAAAACACAAACTGGCTTCACTGGAAAGTCTGAAATACTCTTGAGAAAGACCTTTGCCTGACCTGGAAGGAGTTCTGAGAGTTACCCCCAGTCCAAGCAAGTCTCTCCCTGTTTGTGTTGGGTGTTTTCTTTCCACGAGGAAGCATGAAGTGTTCCATATACCCCCTGCCATACACCCCAGCCATGGATCAGGAGCTGTCCCTGACATGTACATCCCCCTGGCAGGAGAAACAGGTCTGGGGCATCAGCAGAACCCCCTGTGTATACAAACACATAGAGTGCCCTGCGGGACAGGGCAGGACACCCACTGTGAACACAGGATTTTCAACTCATTAAGGGAAGGATTAACAGAGATCTAGAGCTGATGAGCAGGCAAGGCCCAAGATTTCAAGCAGAAATACAATAAAAAAGTTTTTCAAATGACTATGAATCCGTGAATTGGAATAGGCTAAAATTGTTTTATGACTTGGTTAATTGTAGCCAGTCCAGCTCAGTCAGGTTTGAAAGAGCCTTTCTTATCAAACACAGAGATCAGTGATAATAAATAATGCACTTGCACACTGGGAATGGAACTGGGTCAAGATGGTTGATCCCCAGTCTCAACCTGAAAGAGTGAAAACCATAGTACAGCTCCAGAGACCTGCAGCTCACTCCCTGAAAAGCTCAGTCAGTCCCTTTCACAAGCCATTCTTTTTGCTTTTCTCTCTCATCCCTTTTCCTTTTCCTTTTCCTTTTCCTTTTCCTTTTCCTTTTCCTTTTCCTTTTCCTTTTCCTTTTCCCTTTTCCTTTTCCTTTTCCTTTTCCTTTTTTTCTCCCTTGATATGGAATGTGATTCTGATGCCAGTTAATCAATTTTGGTTACAGTAGCTCAGTACTTAGATCAAAGGCCAAAGGGAAAACTTGCACAAGTCCTACCTGGAGTTTTGCTTACTCACTCTTTCATTAAAAAAGTAATTCTGACAGTGCAGCTAGATGGGGAAGACATACAAGAATTCCTTGCTTTTGGGTCCCTAAGATTGTCCCTTCAGGAGCCTTATTTAAATTCCTACTATTTTCTTTTTCTATGAGCTTACCAGCAGCAACATGGTAAACTTCAGCATTTTATTTTGCCAGTCAGTCAACAACATGGAGCCAACAGAACCTGCAACCTCTTTAAAAAGCTTTTTTCATCTGAGTTGTAGCAGTCTCTGAGGCAGGATCTAGCCCAAGATCACAGAAATGCTGGTGGTGAGCTTGCAAATTTGTACCCCTTGACATGGTATCAAAGACTGCTTGACATCATGACAGGAACATGGCAGAGGTGATCTGAGAATTCCCGAACCAACCCTCCCCTTCCCTATCAGTGCAAGTTGGAAGAGCTCTCTTAGCAACCAGCCCTGCACTTGCTTCCCTAATTGCTTCTTGCCAGGAGGAGGAATGGTGTTCCGAGGCACTGCAGAGACATGGGAGGAGCGGTACCTCAGCCTCATGCTCTCCTGGTGACACCCAGCTAGACCAGGAGCTGAGAAGCTCTACCAGCTGGAGCTCAGTGATTCATGATGCCAGAATTCACTCAGCTCACAAAAAAATCCCTCTGGTAAGGTCAGGTTGTCTGTTACTGATGGGAGTTCGGAAGGGCGTTGTTGTAGCCCCTCAAATGATCATCATGAGGGACTTACAATAAGGAAAACTGGCCAAAGCGTCCTCTGCACTTGCCACCGTCCCCTGCCTTACCTGGCTCAGCCATGGTGATCCTCCTTGTGATTAGGGTTTTCTCCAGACCCACTGAGGTTGGAATTAACCTTTCAGTTGTCTTCCATGGATGTGAGGCTCTGTCCTTGGGGAAGGCAGAGCAACTGCGCTAAAGTAACTGGAGTGGGTGAATCCCTTCCCAGGTGGCTCGAATCTTCTGGGATGCTGCAACAAGCTATGGCCCACAGCTTTCTCAGATGTGCCAGGACCAACCTGGAGCTGCTGCGTTGGGCTGGGTTTTACCAAGCTCAGATTAAGGACCTGAGGCTTCCGCAAGTGCTGTGGGGAAGTTAAATGCAAAGCAATGTCCTGTTGTGGTCCCACAATGCGCTGCTTGTCCGAGGTGCTGCCAACAGTCTGGAGTGAGGATAATTCCAGCATTTCAAGGCTGGCCTTGGCTGAGATTAGCAAGCCTAACTTAAAAAAGCACTACCATAATTGCATGTTCACTGGGAAGAGGAAAAATAATCAAATGAAAAAGGACAAAACCAGCAGGGAAAGAAAATTTATTTCCAAGCATCTATGAGAGTGCTACAAACAATAGAGACTAAAACTCAAACCATTTGAAACTATTAAAAAATGACAATGTACTTCTTAAGAATTAAACATAAAAATGTAGGAAATGCAATTATTAATTCTAAAACTTGCTCAAAAGAGAAATAAATTTAGATAGCATCAATGAGGATGGAGTCCTACAAATTACCTTTTTTTAAACTTTATTTCAATTTGTTAATCTGTAAAGTGATACTCATTTATTTTCTTTTTTTTAAATGTTTATTTAAATTTATAATGGAGAAATGTGCAAATCTAGCAAAATATTCTTTGGATTATAAACAGAGAAAAATCAACAACCAAAGAAATTTGAACCAAGTTAATAATAAACTATAGAATTAAATAGAATGGATACAGCTATAATAAAGTGAAATATTACAATAAACACTGTAGAGCAAATCTGCTGATTTAGCAAGGTCTGCCTTATAAAACATAGGGGTAGAATGGGGCAAGTGACTACGTTATGGATATAGAGCTGAAACATCAGTTATCATTTTAAGGAGTTAAATTTTAACCTAACTACATATATGGGGCGTCTTCAGAAAAGCAACACACCAACAAATCAGATCTTCTCTCAGATCAAGCAGTTTGGTACCTGACTGGAAATGAAGGACAGGGTCTGTAAAATGAATGTAGGAAAATGCTGATAATTTCTATTTATTGCCTCTTCCCATATTGCAACTGCTGATCTCTGACCCTAATCAGCCAACTATATTAAATTCAGCAGAGGTACAGCTGTACATAGATTCAGAAAATGTTGATGTGCAGAATATATCTCAATCCCTTGCTCCTTCTGAACCAATATTAAAAAAAAAAAAAAAAAAAAAGTTATAGATCCCTTTTTGGATTAAAAACATGCATTACAAAGAACAACTCTGAAAGCACTCTGTATTTCTGTTGTCACCAATTAAAAAATCTCCCTATCCGCAGATGATGCTATTCTACTGGAAACTTAAAAAAAAAAAAAAAAAAGAGAAAGGGAATTAAGTGCTGGAATCTTAATTACTACTCAGGTAAGGTAATTGTCAGGTAGAACAGTCCTTAGGGAAGTCACAGCTAAACTGGGTCAGATTTCAGTCTCTAGAACCTGCAGAAGCTCAGCACAGATATGGAAACTCACAAGACTGGAGTAAAGTGTAAGTACAGAGTACTCCCGTCCACTCACAAAGTCACTCCTGAAACCTCGGGAATCTTTAAGATATAAGATAAATGCATATTACATGGGAAATATTAAAAAGTATTACACTTAATTTAATCCAGGAAACACAGTAGGACTATATGATGATCCTTACTGTGTTCTGGGAGCAGCCACAAGCTGTAGATAGAGAGGGTACAAAATGTTCACCAGACATTACATTTGTCTTAATCTAAAAAACATTTGTAAAATGTACTTGAATTTTAAATAATCACTTAACAAGGCAACAAACCAACTACAAACACATAATAAATAAGGCTATTAAAAGGTCACAATTGTAGTAAATTAGTCAGAACTATAAATGGGACATTAGAAACACTATGTTTTTCCTTATGTGCTTAATAACCAGAACAAGAATTAAAAAAAGAATCAGTTTATTTCAAAGTCTGCTTCTTATATTGAAGCACATATTAAAGCAACAGTACAATGTTCATAAAATATAAGTGTGATGCTGTAACATTTCTTACATGTCAGAATACTGATATTTGTATGTATACTAAAATAAGAATTTTAAAATTGTACAAATAGATACATTAAAAATGACATAGAAATAGGGTGCCTCCCAGCTCAACAAGACAGAGTTTTTATATCTGGCACGTATTAGTTCAAGATGAAAGAATAAGCAAAAAGATTTACAAGAATCAGCAGTTACAAGTTTGATGCTCAAGAGACAGAATAATTGTACATTGTACTGTACATACATCATATGGGTTTAAGCTGGCTGAATATTATATATTTCAAGTTTAAAAATGCACTACCATATAGAGTGTCCATAGTTTAAGGCGAAATTACAGCTCAGAACTGTTATCTTTTCTAATTTGTGGAAGCTTCTTTGACATAAAAGATTTAGATGTTCATAATACATAAAAGATTTCCCTTATTTGTAGGTTCGCTTTCAGCATTTTCCTTCATTTAAATATTTTGCATTTCTTAAGTGGGTTTTTTCCTTTAGTGAAGCTGGCAGCCAACTTCCAGATTTGCCTTTTGTAGGAAAAGGTACTTCACAGTATTTACCACTTTCATGTCCTTTTTTATCAAAGGAATCCTTTCTGACAAATGTTTAAATGAGATTTTTAAAAAAATACCTGCTTACATTTCCTCTGGATTCTTCAGAACTTCAGACACAGTTCTTAAGGCCAAATCTTAAACTTTATTGTTAAGAATCATCATCAAAAGTGTCTTTGGAGCCATACAAGTCTGCAAGTTTCTTAAATCGAGGTCCCCAGTTTTGTAGATAGTCATAGTCCAAGTCAGAATCTGTTGTTGCTGACTCCAAGGAGCTGAGGGACCCAGCCACAGAGCCCCTGCCCTCATAGCCATAGATCTGGATGGAGTCATAGGGAGGGGCAGTGGGGTCGTTGTCAGCCTCCTGTATCCTGGTGTTGATGAAATCATCTACGTCCACGCTGTTGGGCGCGGGCCGCAGCCCTGGCCTGGGCAGGTACTGGTACTCGGGCTTGATGTCCTTGCGGGGGATGAAGCCGTTGATGCCGTCGGGGTTCTGCAGTGTGGCGATGTCAAACGCCTCCGTGTCCTCCTCGCCCCCGCCCTCGTCATCATATGTGATGATGTTTTCCCTCACGTCTTCCTCCTCAAACACGATCAGGGGTTCTTTCTTCTGCCTCTTCAGGGTTACAAACAGCACCACAATGACTGGGGAAAACAAAACATGGGTTAGACTGCACTGTCGAACAGCAGCTCCTTTGTAAGTAATTATTGCACTCCCGAGCCCTCAGCTTTTCTGCTGGATTGTTGCAAACTTTTGCATTTTTAGTGCTCCTTACTAGGTAAAAGCAGTGATGTTTGTACAAAGAACTGAACACGCTGATCTGAGGCTTTCTGTCTGGGCTGTGTGCCACTGCTCTTACTAATTGCTCATTACTGCAACACTAATTCAAGGGAAGTGTTTGTAGGGCCCCCAGTGCTGCAGAACACTGTTACACTGCCTTTGAGCTGCCCAAGCACATGAATATCTGCAACAAAACAAAGATGAATCTTTATCTTCTCCTGTATGCCCAAAGCTTAACTCTGATTCCAAGTGCCATTTCCATTAAAATGGAATTTTTTTAAGCAACACCTCCAAAGATGTTTTTGTTTTTGCATTCTCACTTCAAATTTCTATAAAATAAAATATATGAGAGAAGAAACACTATAAAATACTACAGGGAAATTAGAAAATTTTATATATATATATATATATATATTTAAAATTATCAGGAAACACTTTGCAGCACTTTCTTAAAAGCAGGTCTTCTAAGCCACTCATCTGTCTTCAATACCAGATGGGTTTGAGGGAAATAGCTGGCAGGGGCCATTAATCCTGGCTGACCTCAATAAGGAACTTGTCATCCAGGGAAGATCACAAAACTTAGAACTGTATGTCATGACCATTAAGCAGTGTCCCTGGTTAACTGGCATTAGGCCACAGGAGGACATTGTCCAACTCATCTACACAAATTCACTGGTGTTTGCTATTGAAGATATCATAGAATCCCAGAATGGTTTAGGATGGAAGAGACCATAAAGCTGACCTCATTCCACCCCTGCCATGGCAGGGACACCTTCTGCTGTCCTAGGATGCTCCAAGCCCCAGTGTCCAACCTGGCCTTGGACACTGCCAGGGATCCAGGGCCAGCCACAGCTTCTCTGGGCACCCTGTGCCAGGGCCTGCCCACCCTGCCAGGGAACAATTCCTTCCCAATATCCCATCCATCTCTGCCCTCTGGCACTGGGAGCCATTCCCTGTGTCCTGTCCCTCCAGCCCTTGGCAATTGTCTCTCTCCATCTTTCCTGCAGCTCCTTCAGGCCCTGCAAGGCCACATTGAGATCACTCCAAACCTTCTCATAGCCAGGCAGATCAGTACTCCCTATAAAAATAAAAGCTAAAAAATTAAGATTAATTTCTTCATCTTGGAGCTGAGGGACTGGATTGCTTTTTTAACGTAAGTCTAGACAAGCAGCAAGGAAAGAACATTTTTTACCTAAGAGGATGACGATGCAGGCTAGGATGGCGATGAGAGCGCCGGTGCTGAGCCCCGCGTTAAGGACGTAGGCCTCGGCGTTGCAGGAGAGCAGGGAGCCGCCGCTGTCGCAGCCGCACACGCGGATGGTCAGAGTGTTGGTGCTGCTCAGCGGGGGCACGCCACCGTCGCTGATCACGATGGGAAGGAGGTACAGATCCTGCTTCTGGCGACTGAACCCTTCCCGTCTGACCAGCACGCTCGCTGTGTTATCTGGGTGAAGAAGAGAGAGAATCATTGTTAACTCTTCCACAGAGTCGTCCTTTTAGCCACTATTGAAAAGGGAATTATCTTGCTGCAATGGCTCTCAATTTTCAGGGTCTTTAGCATTATTTCTACAATAAACCATTAGAAAGTCTTTCTAATGACCCAAGAGCAATTACAGGATTTTATTTAATTCATACAGCACCACATTCAGTTTTAATTCTTTAATTAACACAAGCAACACAGATAATCTTTGTCTGATAGCACTTTTAGTACCTGTAGCTTTCTGAGAAAGTCGCAATATTTTTAAAACTACCCAAATGGCTGGAGCTTCTTATTGCTGTCTTATCTGCTTTTTAGTGTCTCTCCAGAATTAAAGCTTTCAATGGAGGGGTAAAACCCATATCTCCCTTGTGTGTTCTTGAAGTCACATCTAAAAGCATGGTAGACAGTGATCTGTCCCCAAATGGGCTCTGATAATGAGAGCCTCACCAAAACAAAAGCCAATATTTGCTGTGTGTGAGCAAATTTGAGCCTCGTTGTTTCAGTAAGAAATGCTGAAGGTAACTGGTTAATCAGAACATGGATTTCACCCAAACTTCCAAAGCCAGAATTAAGAGAGCTTGATTACACATGTGCAATAGGTCTGGGCACATTTTGAATTACATGGATGTGAGGAAGAGCTAAGTCACAGAATCAAAAATAGCCTGAGTTGGAAGGGACCACAGGGATCCATGAGTCCAACTCCTGGCAGTATTTCTGTAACTCTATTCCCATTGTCCTCATAACAGGTGACCTGCCATGATGCAGGGGACAGAAAATGAGCTGCTATCTCAGCACAGGACATTTTGGATGGTTCTGCACACTTCCTCTGGCTAAAACATTGGAAAGGGGATGGTGTGAGATGCCACTGTTCCCTCACCGGGCTGAGGCAGCCTGTGCTACCCCCTCCCAGGCGAACACCAGCAGAGCTCCCTTGCTGTCTCTCCTCTCTCTCTCTCAGCTCAGCCTGAACCTAAGTTTACAACAGTTGTAAACATCTCAAAGTAAATAAAGTGAAGCAATCATATCTGTGGTTTTCAGACCTTCAAAAGCCAGTTTATATTGAAGATTTATTCCTCACAATCTTTCCTGGCTTGACATGTTCTTTATTTTTCACTATATAACAGAAAAGGGGAAAAAAAGAGCAGTTTTTTTATCTACTGAGGGAGGGCTGTTCACCTCTGAAGGTACCCACTTTACTGCTGCCTCAGCCTTCTGCGGATTAATTGTTTTCCTGTTGAAGAGTCAGCATAAATCCCAGAATTTAATAATGCAAACCATAAAATCTCTCCTAATGATCTAATCACTGTGATTTCCATGGAAGTCTGTGAATAAAATATACCCAAAGAGAAGTGTTCTTGCCTTGCATTAACCACCCTTGCAGGTAGTGCCCCTGATGTAGGACAAGATGTGAAACTGACCCCATATTTGGTGAATATATGGGATAAGAAGGATGTTTGCACTGCTTGATTCTCCCAGGAACTTCACCAGAAAGTGACTATTTTAGGTAAGAGCTGTTTGTTACACACCAAATGAGTCCAACCTCCATATCTACCTCTGTCTTACCAACTCACACCACAACCTGGGCATGACGCAACTGTTGCTTTTTGGTGTTGAGTTACAAAAACAACAACTGGGTAGAAACAACTTAACTTCTCCTTTGAATAATGTCACATTTGCTAAGGACAGAGACTCTGATAAAGATCTGATTGTTTTATTACTTGTGGCTCTTGGAGGTGCTCTTTGTCTCTCTCAGAGTCCTTCTAATCTCCTGAACGTTTACATGCACCATCTAAACTTTGAAGAACAATTTTTTACAGGACCTGAGTGATATCAATGTCTATGTGACAGGAGCCTTATTTTAGGACTTTAAATTAATGGCCTTGTAACAATTTGGTACAAATAGGAATACAACATCTAATATCTATTAACCTATCAGCTAACTTGAACTAATACATTGATCCAGAATTAAACTATTCCACGGAGTCCCCTAAAACACACTTAATAATTAATTTCCTCAATGAAAGAACCAAGATCTATTCCATTAAATGAAATATCACAACAGGGCAGATTATTCTTGTGAAAAAAAAAATTAACATTAACAGGGGGCTGAACTACAACTGCCTTGTGGCTGAAAATGCACTATATTAAGGAATGACAAATGCCATACATTAGTATATTTAGTCTTTGGCCATGCGTTTTTTTATCATAGATTTTATTTTTCTTGCCTTTTGTCAACTGAAATGGTATTTCTATTTAGAAATAAGAAAAGGATGGCAAATTGTTCAACTGTTATACAGACTGGCCTGGTCCACTGCAGTCACTTTGCACTACACAAAGCTGATTTTGATCCTATGGCTGATTTATCTGTTTCAATAGGAAGTTATTTTTAGTTTAACATAAAATTTTTAAATGAAAAATCCAGTCAATATGCCTGGCTAAAGTTTAAAATCAAGCCTAAAAGGGCATTTTTTAATCTTTTCCTTTTACTGTTTATGTTCACTTCTCACATTTAGAAGAAACATAATATCCATAAGAGGAAAAAACCCCCTCTCTTACATAGATAAAAGATAACATATAATCCTAGCTAATATTCTCATCCTTGCTTTTTTATTATTTTCAAGACCCAGGAGCAGAACTGTAATCCTGGTAAAATGGCATTTTTTAAGCCAACCAAAGTTAAATGTCAATACCAGCTTAAAACTATTACTTAACACATATGGGAACTACTTGACTGTCAGTCCTAATGAACACAATGGGGGTTAACACAAGAAGGAAAAGAACAGTAATCTCAAAGCCATTCCCAAAATTTCACATTTTCCCATCTATTATTGCCTTGGCTATCCAGTATCCAAAGGTGTTGCAAATGAAGATTCCCATTGTCCATGAAATCTTCACAATTAGAAGCTAAAATTGCATTATTTCTTGGTGATCCTTATACTGATCTCCCTGACCTTTGATTTTTGTCTTTTTCTCTGGTGATTTTATTGGTGATTTCCAATATTTTCTGTGTGAATAAGCAAATGTAGCTTAGTTTTGGGGGGCTTGTGAACACATAGATTGTATAAGGACAATTCTAGATTACACTTCTGTGTGAACTTTAACACCTATATCAGGTATGAGTGCTAATTCAGCCAGAAGACGGAATAATTTCAGGGGTCCAGCTATCTAAAATCCTCACCTTACCAGGAGTGGCAATTGCTGTGGATAATCCATGGTAAAACCCTGTGACTTGATAGCTTGTGTGTTTCAAAATTTTCTTGTTGAAAAAGTGTGAAGCACATGTTTGAGTCTAAAAAGCAGACTTTAGTCACTGATTTTTGGGGGTTCACAAGTTTAATTTCAGGCTCTGGAAAGCTCTATTTGGTGAATTTGGGACTGCAGCCCTTCCAGCAATGCCAGGCTGAAGGAGCCCAATGATACAGTTTAACGGGGATCAGAGTTTTATAAGCCATGTGTAAATGTATCAATCTCTGAGGGTCCAGCCCTTGCAGATTGGCTTAAAATAATTTCAGCAAGATTGCTCTTCAGAGGTGTTTTGTAAAGTAAAATGTTTAGAAAATGAAAAATAACAAAATAACAAATGTTACAGAAAACAAAAGGAAATCCATGCACACGAGTCTGAGAAACCTCTGACACCCTGCTAGAAACATTCCTAAAAGCCTCTTACTTCCTTCGGGCTCCTTCCTAAATACTGAATCTTTTAGGAGGCGCAATCTGGCTTGCTGCCAGCAAGGAGAGATACACGATTTGAAGAACAGGGAAAAGGCTCAATAGATGTTTTTCTCTTGGCACTGAGCCAAGCACTGTCAAAAGGGTATCGAAGTTTCTGGGTTCTTTTCCTTATAAGAAATGCGAGGGGTGACTCTTAAACTTTTCCCTATATGGAAAACACTTGCTGGGTGTGGGAAACGCATTTCTACAGCCCAAGAAAAGGGCATCTCAGCAAAGGACCCAACAGGGTTAAAAGTAAGAAATACATTTACTCAAAATTTGCCTCTCTGCTGTGAAGTGCCACAAGCCTCTGCTGCTCTTTGAAGACCTGACTTCAGTGGGAGCAGAATTAAGAAGAGTCTGGGCATACAGTGCTGTTTGTTTACGAGCTATAATATAAGGAAACAGTGCAAAAGTAATTCTGTGTTTTATCCCAGCGTGGGCTAAGCCATTATCTCATGTTTTCTATGGGAGATGGGCTCAGCTGAAGACTTGATAACACAGTGGGCTATTAGTAGGATGTAGAACGTGATTATGCTTTTTTGGATTACTGCAATATGTGATTACTTTCAGGAGCTGATAAAACGAAACTCTATTAAATGATAATTATGGGACTGTATTCACTTTAAAGTTCTGTAATAGGCCAAAACACTGGAGTTTTCATTAACTGTTTTCCACAGTTAATAAAGCCATTTTTCTTGGAAAGTAGCAATTCCCTCTGAAAGCTATGGCATTGCTTATAGAATACTCAGACTAAAAACTCAAAGAAACAACTTTCAATGACCACGAACATTATTTGACTTGCGAATGGTATCGCACTGCTCTAAGATTTTTTAATATGGGAATAAACAGAATTTTAACTTTTTTACTTTGCTCTAGTATAACTTAAAAAACCCTACAAGAAATGTGCTAATTAACAACACCATTGCACTGAGGATTGAAGAAAATAAGGGAAAGAAAGGATGGAAATGAATGAATTTCCTCAGACTATTCATTTCTCAAGAAGAAAATTATATGGGAAGATTCAATCCCTTAATTCTGTCTTCTTGAAATAACCTTTTGCAGTATTCTCAGGTAGAAACATTACATTCAATTGACATTGTAATTTAACTACAACACATTTTTATCCGGGTTAATTTTGTCAGTAAAGTATTTGCTGCATATGGAAATGAAGGATGAGTGGGATTGGCTAGAGTCAGTAACCATAATATGACTCAGAGTATCTCCATTCTGATCTACACTTCTTCTGATAGATTATAAAATCCAATCTATTTTCAGTTTGATGTGGTGACCATAAAATGTATTTTATAGTGAAACTTGGCCTCTGCGTCTCAAGCAAAGAATACATGCTTATTTACTCCTCTCTAAAAATACACCCATGAATTTTTCAAAACTTGTGTTTTACTATGTTAAAGAGAATAAATATATGCCCTGCACTGGCTCCTTTATGAATTACTTATGTATGTACAAGTGTCAAGCACTAGGCAACAGCATTACTTTGATCAGTCAGGAATAACAGAGATTCTGTTTGGGAACTCTGATGATAATTACCCTCACTTCAGATGTGGAGAGAGATATAAAGTGTGCCTCAACAGAACACTTTTTACTGAAATCATGTATCTGGATTGTGTTGCCTTTCGTACTTCTGGTACTCTTGGATTCATTATTTAAACCAGTTCAACAGGGTTTTACTTTCCAGAAAACAGTCAAGTTTCCTTCAAACATTAAAGCTTGCTAATCAAAACCAATTCCTTAGAAGCTAAAGCAGTTTTTGCCCTGGGAAGGGAAATAAAAAATGAAGATTGAATCAGAATATAATGAAATAAATTGAGTAAATATGGATAATGGCCAAACCTGTCTTTTTTTTTTCCAGTTTACTCACCTCCTCTGGCTCTCTCAGCCTCTGGCAAGCTCAGGTCACTGATATTATTATGTTGTGATCAACTGAATTTTGACACTCATCCAGGCCTGAGGTTTTTTGCTTACAAATTTCTTACATCTCGCCATCAATCTGAATGCAAAGCTCTACTTTATTTCATGAATACCAAACTGGCAAAGGGATCAGGATATCCAGACCCTGAGACAGCCAACACAGGTATGTTTCACAGCACAGATCCCTGTTGCATTTCCTGCACCAAGCAGTGATTTGATTCCATTGGGAATCTAACCCACCTCTCTTGTGTTCCATAATTTACAAAAGCTGGCAGGCACAGTGGTGAACAAATAAAAGCAGCCTAATAATTTATGCTGTCTTAGCTAATTTTAGGTTTCTCTAAATCAAGAAGATCTGCCAATTTCATTTACTGAGTGTTTGGCAGTGGTTTTATCCTCTTTCTGGGAGATAAAATGGCAGTGGATTCTTCCTGTCATGTATTATCGTGTAATTTAAAATATGCATTCAAGAAAATTCAAGTGAGTAACAAACATCCCACTTTCCCAAGAACATCCTTGCATCTCAGCTGTATGCTTTTGCCTTCCTCCTCTAAGTCTTGGAGAAAGACACTCTGCTGAAGTTAATGACAATGCTGTTGCATGACATTACATTGGTCATTAGTTCTACTTTGTCATTTCTTTGGATTCTGGTAGAGTGGGAATGTTCACACAAACCTCTGTTGTCTCTGAGTGTAAAATTTGGATTATGAATAATTTCAGGTGGTAAACTGAAGATAAATCTTGGTCCATTGGCTGAATCATCCTTGTCATCAGCACTAATTGTAATAAATTGCTGTAAAAGAAAAGCACTCTGTAAACAAACAGCTCCTTCTGAGTACATCACGTACAGGCAGCATTCTGAGACAGCCCTTGAATAAGAATTGTATAATAGCAGAACCCCCCTCAAAACCAAATATCTGCAATTACAAACACAGAGCCTACTCAAAACTACAATAGGCAATCTTTAATTACTATTGCATTAACCATCCCAGAGTTACAGCTGTAAAAACACACACCTTCAGAGCAAGGTGGTAAGAACAAGGCAGGTGGCAGGTACAGGACAGGGTGGGCACAGGAGG
>VWZU01010939.1:35124-46571 GCA_013397095.1 Sterrhoptilus dennistouni
TGGGCACAGAGAGGGGTGGGCAGGCCATACCTGGTTGCTTCGGGCATTCTCACACACAAAGGCTTCATAGGCCGCTGCAAACTTGGGAGCGTTGTCATTGATGTCAACAACCTTGATTGCAATGGGTACTTTGGCTTCCTGGTGCTGTTTGTCTGTGGGAGAGGCAACACTGAGATGAGACAGAAGTAAGAAAACCCCTCAAAACAAACAAATTCCCTGCTGCATCCAAGGAAAGATCAAATATGCTGAGGTATTTCTGCTGAGATTTCTTGCAGTTTATCAAACTGAGACAATTGGAGGATTGCAGGATTCGTATCACTGATTCTAAAACACCTCAGTGAAATACTCACGGACTTCAACTGCAAAGACAGAGATATTATGCCATGCCATTTCTTCCCTATCCAAAGCCTTTATTGTCTTGATATTGCCATCTTCTGCATTAATAAAAAAATATCTTTCAAGGTCGGTGTGTCGATCAATTGAATATCTAAAGAAGATTGAAAGTCAGTAATTAGAGAAAAGAAGGACTAAGGAGTTTCATGCATCCAGATTTGTTCTAGATAATTATTATTTCTAAATAATTGTAAGTAATACACCTATTGTTGCCTTCAATAGCATTGTCAAAAGGATGATATGTGTTCTTTTAAAAGAAGAATCACCTGGTTGGTTTCTACACTTAGAAAAACAGTACATCAGAATGTTTGTAATAAGTGAAAATTGCTGGTCTTTGAAGTCTCTATATCAAAGCCCTAATATACTCTTTATTTTCTTCTCTTATAAAACTTGATAAAAATATCTACTGAGATACTTTTTCTCATCTTTTTCATATTAATCATGGTGATCTTTTAAGTCTTCCAATCTTTGGTTTACTCTGAATATTAATTGATCATACCAATTTATGAAATATTATCCACTCTCTGCACATTTGTACAGCTTTATACAGATTTGACTTTTATAACTTCATGTTGAAATTCTTTGAAAGGTTAAGTGTACCCACAAAAGAGGTCTTCATAACTTAAGTTATACTGAGAACATGACAAATAAAATTAAACTATAATAGAAGGCTATTATAATATAAAATTGTTCACTAGGAGAGTGGTGAGCCCCTGGCACAGGGTGCCCAGAGAAGCTGTGGCTGCCCCTGGATCCTGGCAGTGTCCAAGGCCAGGTTGGACACTGGGGCTTGGAGCAGCCTGGGACAGTGGAAGGTGCCCCTGCCCACAGAAGGGGGTGGGAATGGATGAACCTTACGGTCCTTCCAGCTCAAACCATTCCATGATTCTGTGATTCCAAGAAGATCAAATATAACAGCAGAAAGTAGGGGTCTGTATGGGCTGGCTTTTGTTTAAAAATTAACATTTAACAATTACCGAGCTCAAACTCTAATCTACATCTTAGACTTTGATATTTTGAAAAAAAATCCATGCTGTGACAAAAGCACAAGATATTTGTGGAAATTTTAATTTAGAATAGAGTCTACCAAAGATGCCCGTAAGTGTATTTTAATTTGACATGGCTATAATATGATACAGAGTTTAAGAAACTGGCAGTTTATGGAATGAAGGCACAAAACCAATGCTGGATGGTTAAAGTTTCAATATTCTGGGTGTCTGTAGATCTGTCACACTGTCTTCAGAACTTGCCTAGTGCTCAGAAGGAAACGGGAAATGCAGCAAACCTTATAGCACTGTTGGCAGCATCCGGGTCTTTGGCATGCACTTTTCCAACCACAGTACCAGATGCTGCATTTTCCTGTACTTCAAAAATATAACTTGGTTTCAGAAACACTGGTGGCTCATCAGCATCTTCCACCGCTATTTTCACTGTCACTGTGTCCTTGAAGGGCCCGTTGCTAATGAACTTGGGGTCAATGTGGACATTGGCTGCCTCCACCTTCAGGCTGTAGGACTTTTTGGTTTCATAATCTAAGGTCTGTGAGAAACAAGAAGACAGTGCGTTCTAGAGTCAGAGAAACCAGACTGTAAGAGCAGCAAGCAGCACCCTAGTATTCAACATCAAACAAATGTGAGCATCTGTCAACAAGCTTGGACTGAAATGTGTGTATTTAAAAACATAAAGACTCAAATGGAAGGAGCTACATTCCATGTATGAAGCAGCATAGGAAGGCACTCAAAATATCACCACAGTCCTGGTCTTGCTCTTTGCTTGCTGTGTCACTGAGGAAATTCCCATCTGTGCTGGGAAAATTAACCTTGTCTCCATGCAGCCTTCCAGGGAGCACAAAAGTGCAAGGGATGGGAAAGGGGTTCCCGCAAGAGGCCTGGCTTTATCCAGGCTGGCAGGCATTCCATGTGGATGTGGTCTGAAGTTCTCCTGGTGCACCATGAGGTAGCACACAGATAAGTTAAATTATTTAGGCAGTGGGGAAAGTACGATGGTTTGCAGTGCTTTCATTCCTGCAGCTCTCTTCAGCCACAGAATTCATAACAGTTTCCAAAGGGGAGGTGGAATAATGCCCCATGGGACAAGCCCCTTTGGGAGCCTGATCAAAGCCACAGTACCTCTGCACCTGCATTGGCATGTAGTGGCTGCAGGATTGCACCTCAGAATGATCACCCAGGTGCCAACCACAATTCACAAAGTATTTTAACACCAGAGACTGAGTGGAGTGACAGCTCAGCCATGTTTCGAAACACATGAAAATCCACTCCCACCTCTAGAACAGAGACAGAAATAGAATCAGGGCAGTTTTGAGCAGAGGAGAACTCTGAGTCCCTTCCTGAGGGACTGCCCCAAAGGACAGGACAGGGCTGACCAGAAGTTGCCCAGGCCTTCTCCTTCGAGTTCTGATTTCTCCAAGAGAGAGAAATAGCTCTAAAGATACAAAGAGCAAAATGATAATGCTTCCATAATAATAAGATTTATATTCTGCAATTTGTAATTTAAAATTAATTTGATAATGCTTTCAAAGCTTCTGCTGATGCGCTGTGTGTGAAATCCTCTCTGCTGCTTTTCCCATAGCCTGTGACTCCTTCAGAACACTATTGTGGACAATGCACAGCTGAAGAATTCAAACTATAGGGCATGACTGAACATAAAGCAACAGTGAATGTCTGCTACTTATCAGCACTAGGCAAAACTTCATTAACAATGAAGCTGATGGCATCATATTTTACCGTGACTTTTTATTATGAATTCATTTAGTTTGTGCAATTAATCCACTGTACAGTATTTATGTAACTCTTCTTGGTTATTTTCTTCCATTCCAATTCAGCTAATGGGGAAATGGAATATTAAGAATTAATCACACCTTGAGAAATGAACTAAGTGAAATTTGCATTTACTAATATTTTAGTTTAGGCGGTAATCCATTATTACCAAATATTCTGTCAGCAGCGAAGAACACTACATAGTAGGCATCACTCACCTTCTTAAGCTTCACAACCCCTTCCTGAGTCTCATAATCTGTGGTGATTTCAAACATGTCCATGCCATCTCCATCAATGATGCTGTAAGCCACCAAGCCATTCTCCCCAATGTCCGGATCTTTGGCCTTCACTCTTCCCACTTCCTCTCCTGGGACAGCCGCTTCCGACACCGACATCTGGTACACACCTGGAGCAGGGAGAATGGAGAGAACAGGCATGTGCCCCAAATGAGCAGGCTGCTCCCCACTTGTGTGTTTACCCTTTGAACTTGGGAGTTCCAGATAAACACAGTGATTTTTGGCATTTTCAACCCCCCTGAAAGAACATTGTGTTCTGTTCTGTTCTGTTCTAAAGAGTTTGAGCAGCAAGTCAGCTGTGAAACCTTAACCCACATGGATAACGCATAGAACATGACTCCCTCCCTGTTACTCTTCTGCACAGGGAAGGGCTGAAAAGAAGAACCAATCACCCAGAATGCAGAAATCGTTGTGGCATCAAGGTTACCATTGATAGCAGGGATGTTCTTACAAGAATGGAAGGAAAACTCTCTCTCACATAGCTCATGGTAAAACCTGCACCTCTGTTTCTCATTTCTGCCCATTCATTCAAGAGCCATAAATTATTTATAGTGAATTGGATAAATCCTGTCTGCCATGTTGGCTAAAGTATAAATCTGCTGCTTTCTATGGCTGGAATTTGGAGTGTGAATGTAGAACAACAATGATTATTAAAATTTCACACCACAGAGATGTATGTATGTACACAGTATGTACCAATTTGTATGAGATTTCACTCCAAACAAAAAATGGCTTTCCCACAGCAAGCTCCAGTAGGAAAACCATCCCCAAACATCCCACAGGTGTTTCCCTGGGTATTCAGGGACACCAGAGGAGAGCAATACTGTTCCTGGATAAATCTTTCTCCAATGGTTTTCTTTTAGGCAGTATTGATTCCAGAACTTTCCAAACCCCCTCCAGAGTTCACATAACATAACCTGATCCTAAATATATAAATCTATGTCAGCATTTTCTGTCACATCATCAGCAGTAATAAATTGGGGAGAAGAAAAAAGGGGATGATAAAATAAAATAATCTAATTTATTTCCCTTTGTAATTGCTCTTTTTTGCTCCATGGGCACCCTAGGAACATCAGGAGACTTACACCAGGCAGAGACTTGGCTCATTAACTATAAAAACAATTGCCACATGTCATTGAAATAAGTCATTAACTCCAGTCACAAAGAACCAAAAATTTAAGCACAAAACTCATTAACAGCTTGAGCAATGAACATTAAAAGCAAAAAAAACCCACCACCAACAAAAAAAGGAAAATAAGAATAAAAATATCAATCATTTGGCTGTTGATACAGACAGTTAAACCCTGGTTTTGAGTTACAAAGTATTCCCAATTCATATTTAACCTGAGAGTGAATGATTAAGCAGAGGAACTGCTTTTGGGCAATTCTGATAATTTAAAATGTTCTTGCAAAACACTCAGTAAAGCGGCTTGAATTCATAGAGAAAAATCCATCATTTCACAGAGTTAACAAAATATTGTATCCTGATGTCCCAGGTTATGATCTGGAGTGAAAAGGCTTGTTTGTAAGGTACATAAAACCTGATTTTTCAGGATTTAATCCTTTTCTTTTTGAAGGGTAGATAATGCTAACACAGATTTTTACATTCAGCTGTTGCATGAGGGGCCAGGGAACTGCAGCACTTGAAGAAGAGCTGTTAGAGGGATGGTCATGGCCAGATGTGTCAAGGTCAGAAGTGCTGCTCAGAGGAGAAACACAGTGGGCTGAGATGGTGTCTGCATGGCACTCACAAAACCACAGACCCAAACAGAGATAAGATGCAGAACAGATGTGTGGGCCCATTAATGTACTTCTACCCAGCTGTGAAGGCTGAGTCTGGTAATGTCAGCACTGATTCATTTTATATGTGAAAAGTAAATTGCTCAGGTATAAAAAATTGCTGTATTTGACCTCCATTAATGCACTTTAACAAATAAAAAATGTAATTGTGCTAAATTTAGTTTGCTTTGCCATGGTAAATATGTGTCTTGAAGAATATATATATATATGTCTGCTCATGTAAATTATACAGCATGGCCCAGTAGCTTCAAAAATGAAGTGGAGGGTCAGGAAACTTTGCAGTTTAATCCTGGCCCTAGAAATGTTTCACTTTGCAACTCAAAATAAATAATCCAGACATTAAAGTTCCATATGCTACCAGCAAAAAATTAGCAATTAGTACATCTTTATTCACGTGTGCTGCAATAATCCATCAGTTATTGCCTGCTCAAGCTGTGGGTGTGTCTGATACTTCACAAACATGGGTCCTGGTAGGAGGTGTGAGAAGGATTTTGTTGGTACTCACTCTGTGGGAACTTTGGTGGATTGTCATTGACATCTGTAAGTGTAATTGTCACTTTGGTTGTCCCTGAGAGGCCTCCCATGTGTCCTCCCATGTCCTTGGCCTGTATCACCACATGGTACTCCTCCTTGGCTTCTCTGTCCATGTTGGGGAGGGCAGTTCGGATGATTCCTACAGGCACAAAGGAAGGTGGCACACAGAGACTTAATGAAAACCTGGCTGGTGCACTTGAAGTGCAGTAAACACAGCAATATTTGCAGTGATGGTGGAGGTTCTGCCCTTCCTTGTGCATTGCTGTGAGAAAAGCAGCCCTAATATTCCACACAGAGGACAGGCCTGGAGGACTAGAGCTGTGCACAGAAACGGCATTTCAATCATCACAGAATACAGAACACACAGAAATAGCAGCAACTTTCTGGTGTAGAAGCTCCAGCCCCTGCAGCAAATGCCAGGAGACCAACCAAAGCAGGAAGCTTTGCTCAGACACATCAGCAGCTGCACCCAGTCAGTACATTTAGTTCCCTTGATGCACTGTGGTCATAAGGTGCCAGTCAAAGAAACAGTTTAATAATACCTGTTTGAGCCTCCACTGAGAAGTAGGGCTGACCTTCAAGGATACTGTAAACCAATTTGGCACTGTTCCCATAGGTAGGGTCATCAGCATCTGAAGCTGTTACCTGAATAACTGATGTACCTAAAAAAGGAGGACAAACACAGGAAGGAGAGTCAGAGGCAAACATATCTGTAAGGATCATGCAAAGATGCTTTTAGTCACACAGCAGAGCTATTCCTAAGTTTTTTTATTTCTACATTTGGTAAATGAAAATCAAAATTACTTGACAGTTTCTAGATGACAAAATATACTTGAACTATCCAAAAAGATCTGTCACCAGCTGTGATGTGGATTAATGTTCTAACCAGCGAAGATTTAAAAGTCAGCAGTCACTCTGCACCATTATGGTTTTTCCCTTCAGTAGTTTAAGCCTTATACGGCTTTTGTCATTAGACAGCCAAACAATAGAGTTTTCCTTTACATTTTTCTCAGTAAGTTTCAGACAAATCATTCCTGTAGAAATCTCAGACAAACACAAGCTCAAACAGGAGATGAAAATGGAATAGATGGTGAGGCAGTAACTTCCCAGCTTTATTACACAGCTCTGCCAAAGGAATGATCTTCATGTTTACCCCAGAGGATTCACACTCCATAAATTCCAGGGGATTTCTATGTTCCTTTCTAGGAGGAAAAATAGTTCTATTCTAGGAACGTCTCCCAGTTAGGAGTTGTGAAGGGTTTGATTTGGGCAGCAGATTAAATGCATCAAGTGAATCACTGGCTGAACACTAAGTAAATTTTACTTCTCCAAATCCTTGACAATAAGAATGAAATAAAGCCAACATCTCCTGACAGTGCAGCACCTTCCACAAGGGCAGTGCCTTTCTGAGTACTCACCTACATTTGATCTCTCGGGCACATTGGCATGGTAGTTTTCATGGAGAAACTCAGGTGGGTTGTCATTTATGTCTTGAACTTTGACAATGAATTCAGAAGGGGGTTCCAAAGGTCTGTTTGTGTTCCTATCCACAGCCTGAGCTGTCAGGGTGTACTGAGCTCTCTCCTCCCGATCCAGTGTCTTGGTTGCATGGATGTTCCCTGATTTGTCATCAATAACAAAAATAATTCCTGCTCCTTCACCTGAGAGAATGTATTTAATGTTTCCATCTCCAGAATCAATATCTGAATGAAGCTACAAAAAGAGAAACAGACACACTTTAACAAGGGGGCACACATTTCTTGGATGTGCTTATGAAACAAAGAAATGCAGGAAATTGCTATCATTTCACAGTTTTCAACAACGGTGGCTTCCACCAGGCAATAATCCACACTCAGGGACATGCTGTGACCACATGTACCCTGCATCCAGGGCATTGCCAGCCCAGATGTGCCTCCTGCCACATGCAGGGTGCTGAAAACCCAACATCTCAGATCTAAGGAAGAGAATACATGAGAAGATACTTATAGCAGGTTCTGCATTTGCATGAAGTTGGCAGGAGGAGTAATTTTTACAAAGATTTTGTACACTTCAATGAATCATGTTCTACTGAGTTGCATGTAAAAAGCTGTTAAATGACAAATGGGATGAGTTAAGTGATAAATGAGTGAGCTCAGCTGTGCCCAGGTGTGCAAGAAAGCCAAGGGCACCCTGGCTTGTAGCAAGTACAATGTGGCCAGCAGGACCAGGGCAGTGACTGTCCCCAGTACTGGGGCACTGCTGAGGCCACACCTCGAGGGCTGTGTCCAGTTTTGGGCCTCCCTGTTCAGGAAGGACATGGAGGGGTTGGAGCATGTCCAGGACAGGGAACGATGCTGAGAAAGGGCTGGAGCCCCAGGAGGGGCTGAGGGGGCTGGAAAAGGGGCTCAGCCTGGAGAAAAGAAGGCTTAGGGGGGACCCTGTGGCTCTGCACAACTCCCTGACAGGAGGGGACAGCCAGGGCGGGTCAGATTCTGCTCCCAGGGAACAGGGACAGGATGAGAGGGGAGGCTCAGGTTGGAATCAGGAGGAATTTCTGCACGGAAAGGGTGGTCAGGCCTTGGCAGGGCCTGTGCAGGGACGTTTGGAGTGCCCATCCCTGGAGGTGCCCAAGGAAGGGCTGGAGGTGGCACTCAGTGCTCTGGGCTGGGGACAAGGTGGGGATGGGGGCACAGCTGGGACTGGATGGACTGGGAGGGCTTCTCCAACCTAAATGATTCTGTGTGATTCTGTGACTGCTAACTCGTTTTTAATTACACTCTCTCAAATATAAAAGAAGCAACAAATGCTTACTATACATTCTTAATCCCACAACCAGTGCACACTTCAGTTTGATGAATGAGAGGAACATTGAGCCAAATTACAGATTTATTGATTTTATATTGACAGCTAAAAATCGCATAATTTTAAGCCAGAATACCCAACATGGTATTTGCTGGCATTGATCCTGTTTCTTCACTCTTTTTGTGCTAGGGTTAAGTCAACACCATTCTGCTGCCCATTTAGAAACTGGTAAATATACTGCTTTATTTATCTGCTTGTATTTTGTAGTTAGACAGTAGCAGAATAAAAAAAATCAGTCCAGGATGTGTGTATATACATATGTGCACACAGATATTTACTTCCCTCTATACATAGCCCTCAATATATTTAATTTTACTGATAATCTACAATGAGAGGATAAAAAGATACCTATTTTACTGAGCTACTGGGTTAGACATTCAATTTTTAATTGCTGTTTTTAAAGACCTGAGAATGATGTTCTTGAGACATATTTTTGCTCAGATTGTTGGTGTGGTTCTTGTTGTTTTGCTGAGTAATAGCCTGCAAACTTTCATTCAAGGACTGCTGAGGTCAGTGGAAATATTTGTATTGACTTAGGTAGTATTTTGCTTAGCACCTAAACTGAGCTACCAGAAAATGAACAAGCAGCTTATATAGCACAAAGGCAACAGCAAAAAACCCCACAAAACCCCCTGAAAAAAAAATTAAGAATATTAATCAAAGGCAGAAAAAGGAACTCTTTCTTACCCTTCCTACCAGCACAGGATCTGGTCCTGTGTACTCCTCTATAACAAAGAACTGGTTCCACACCCAGCCTCTTTTGGAACGGTGCAGGACTTGTCCCTCCTTGCCCTTCTCATGGTGCCCGTGCAGCGAGGGCCGGGAGTGGTTGAGCCTCTCTGTGCCCAGGGCCTGGCTGCAGCACAGGACCCCCAGGCAGAGGAGAGCAGCGTGTAAACAATGGTCCTCCTTCATTTTTGGTTTTGTGTAGGCACAGGAGTATCTGAGAATCTACCCCTTCCACCTTGGAAGTCAGAACGTCTGGGGCCACTGAGGAGTTTCAGACCAACCGTTGTGCACATAGGATGCCACCATGCATTAAATACATCACCTTAATGCTCTGCAGCTTCCCAACTCAGTTCCTGGAAGAAGAGAAAATGGGAAAAATCATCAGTTCTTTGAGGATGTAGTAGGGCTTTTTATTTAGCAAAACAAAACTGGGACTTTCTTGTTAAATATCAAGATAAGATTAAAATAAATACATCAATACTGATGAAATCCAGAGTAATGAGCAGATTTGGAGCTACAGCTACATGGAGCTGCCACCTTGCAGAATCTCCTGGCTGCCCGGTTTGACCACTCAGTGACTGGAGTTGAAAAACACATAGGGAATCATATTTTCTCATGATTCTTTCAAATAGATTTCGCCCAAGATACAAGGTAACTGTAGAAATACCTAATTTAGACCTAATCCCTCTTTGGAGCTTAGATATAAGCCTTAGATATAAGCTGCTAAGGCAGATGTCCAGATATAAGGGAGATCCCAAGACTTATCAGGAATGCACTATTTCTCCAACAGCCCTTTCATGATAAGCAGGTCCTTGTGCTGAATGTAACTACCTCTGTTTTTTCTGGGCAGGAGCAGAAGCTGGCAGAGCTCCAAGAAGCTCCAGTTTGGATTTAGACCCTGGAAGCACCTCTGATGATCAAGGCAGCATCAGTACAGATTGCTGCTCTGGGCTGGGCACAATAAATGTAACAAATCAATAAAAATGCATTCATATATTTCCTTGGGTGTCAAATTACCATGAGTACATTGATATCCTACTTTCTAATACTTCTTAAAACACGAGGTCAGATTTAATATTCAAGGGAGAAATTGCATAATAAAGTGAAACCCAAACTAAGCAGCCCTCAATCCATCACAAAGGCCACTTTCACTTATCCCTAGGGTTTCAAACATATTCTCCTTGAATCTTTACACAACAACAAATTTTACAAGGTGCCTACAATGTTTGGTTTAGTTTTTGGTGTGATTCACTTTAGTCTTGTGCAAGATACTGATAAAAATCTTGACTTTATACTTACACAGGCAAATGTATAAATATGCACTACCATCAGCTGTAAAACAGAATGATTTCTAAATGAGAAATAAGGAGATCTTAGTGGTATTTTCAGCAGAGTAAATGTGAATATAGGCAAAAAGCTTGAAGATACAGCACATTCTGTATCTCTACAGACAAACAGCTCAGTAGTCCCAAACTCACTCATTTGGGTTTGTCTTTCTCATGTCCTAAGCAGTCATGACTTCCTTCCACATCCCTTTTACAGTTAGATAAAAATACATTGGCTGACAGGGGTTCATGAATAAGAAATGAAATATTTGGGTTTATTTCCTCAAAAAAGATCAGCTTTCAATTTTATTTTACTGAAAACTGAAATCACCTCAATCACAGCACCAAACTAGCTCCAGCATAGTAAGTGAAATGACATTCTCACACATAGATGCAAATATAGTCTGGCTTTCCCAAGCTTAATTAAATTATTAAATAGCTTTGTTGTATCCATTTAACTTTTTCCTATTGTTACATGATGACACATTACAGATTACTGAGACCAGCATGGAAGACATGAAAAGGAAACAATTCCTATGATTTTGCTCAGGAAAATGCTTTTTATTTTTTATTTTTTTATTTTATGTATGTGTGTGAAATGTGGAGCATTAGGTCTGTGGTTTCTATTTCATGTCTCCATCTTGTGGAGAGGTAAAAGCAATATAAGACTTGAGGGTGTGAAAACTGAGATTTCACCTATTTTGAACACTTGTTTTGCACCTGGCTTTGCATAGGAGGAAAAAAAAAAAAAA
>VWZU01010939.1:46632-64913 GCA_013397095.1 Sterrhoptilus dennistouni
AAAAAAAAGCTTTGGGATTTGTGTGTAGGGATCACTCATTTGCAGCAGTTAAAAGGCACTGGGCTCCTGGAATGTTATAAAAACCCCACATATTCCAAGCATGGAATAAGAAGGTATTCCTGGACAGCTCTGCATTTCTAAACTGTTGTGAAAATAAATAAATAAACCAACAAAACCCCCCCAACAAACTGTAAATAAACTTATGTTAATAGATTTGGGGTGCATTTGAAAAACTCACCAATAGTCATTCATCATTAGCATCACAGAATGATCTTAGCTACAGAGATAAGTAAACAAATCCCCCCCCCCTGCCCCAAGTCCTCAATACTGTTATGTAAACGAATAAACACTTTATAAAGCTGCTTAACCAGAATGGCAGAGCCAAGCTGATAGACAGACTGTTTATTATCAGCTATTCAAGTGTGAAGTGCTGGAAACAAAATATTAATCACAGATCCATGCTTATTTACTAACAAGGATTTAAAGCAAATTTGTTTGTTATCTTTTGTTTTATACTCTACATGTCCGTGTACAGAGATGAAGCAATAAGGCTCCGTGTCTTCAGGCTAAAGAAAACTCTTCTCTCTCATCCACCACTTCAGAGAATACCAGAATCTGCACATGTTTGGGCTGGAATGGACCACAAAACTCATCTAATTCCACCCCTGCCATGGCAGGGGCACCTTCCACTGTCCCAGGCTGCTCCAAGCCCCAGTGTCCAACCTGGCCTTGGACACTGCCAGAGATCCAGGCCCAGCCAGGGCTTCTCTGGGCACCCTGTGCCAGGGCCTGCCCACCCTCCCGGGGAACAATTCCTTCCCAATATCCCATCCAGTCCTGCCCTCTGGCCCTGGGAGCCATTCCCTGTGTTCTGTCCCTCCAGCCCTTGCCAATTGTCTCTCTCCATCTTTCCTGCAGCTCCCTCAGGCCCTGCAAGGCCACACTGAGATCATCCCAAAGCTTCTCCTCTCCAGGTGAACAATCCCAGGTCTCCCAGCGTTTCCTCTCAGCAGAGCTGCTCCATCCCTCTGCTCATGCTGGTGCCTCCTCTGGGCTCTCTCCAGCAGCTCCAGGTCCTTGCTGTGCTGGCTTAGGGCTGGGGCAGCTCTGCAGGTGGGGTCTCACCTGAGAGGGCAGAGGAGCAGAATCCCCCTCCCCTGATGCCCATGCTGGGGCTCAGCCCAGGGCAGGGGGGTTCTGGCTGAGCGAGGTCCACTTGGGCTAAAAACAAGTCCCTAAGGCTGTTTGTAGCAATTCTTCTGGTTTGGGTTATAAAAGTAAAGGCCTCTGTGCTAGCAGCAGTTCCAAACTGGCTCTTTAGGAAGTGACCCCAGGTAAGACAGGCTGCCAAGAGAGCTGGAGCTGCAATAATGTGTCCCTGGCCTCCTCATGTCCCTTCTCCCCTCCTGGAGTTCATGAACACATGTATTGTGTTCACTCCAGCAATAAAACCTCTGACTCTTATCCTCAGAAAACCTAAAATAGCATAAATAAACAGGCTTCCACTGAAGTCTGAAAGACAAGGTGCACAAGATGCTCTTAAGTTAAAGCTAAAATAAACTTCATTAAATAATGAAGCAGTAGCATTAGAAAAAAAAAAAAAACCACAAAAAAACCACCCAAATATTTATTTTTCCCTTCTTTTGTTTTCCAAATAATCTACTTAAAACATTTCAAAGATTACAATATTAACTCAGCTGCTGAAAGCCTACAGTTTCCTTCTACTTCAAGCAAAAACATGGAAAAATAGCTAAACAATTTTTAAAAAAATTCCTTTTTCTCTTGGGGAAAAATACCTCATAATCCTGAGAATCTGGAATGCAGATGTGAGGATGGCAATTGTTGCAGCTGCTGGGCTGCTGCTCCAGTGAGCATCTGAAAATTCTGTGTGTAGCACTTGGATCCAGGCACTGCACAGATCTGTCAGACTGATTTGCCATGAATGGTCACAGCCTTTTTTAAAAAGTCACAATCTTTGAGGCATTTGGGTATCTCTGCCTGTAGATTATAATCTCCAACTGCAGCAAAGCCTGTCTCAGTGAGCAGTTGACCCAACAGCAGCACTGTGCTGCTTTTTTCTTGATAGCATAGGGTTAAAATTTCTGAAGTAGCAAGGCCCGAGAACAGGACATTGGCTCCACTGTAACCAGGATATTATTCCATGCTATTGTTTAAACCAAATCAAGTATAACTTTGCTCAGGTGGTGGGGGGAGAAAGGGGGGGGGGATGCTGCTGATTCTGGATAGACCACATAGGCCTTAAGAATAAAGTTAGGTCAGGAGGATCTGTACCTGTACAATCATCAGTAATATATATGATAGTATTGTCAATTGTGATATTAGTTTGGTAACTAAATGTGATTATTTTCTCAAACCAGAATCTTAAGCAAGAATCACGAAGACCATTGTTACTTAGGGTAGAATCAACGGAACAATGGGGTTTAACGATTAACATGAATCCTTATGTAACAAGAAAGGTATAAAACTGTATCCATTTCAGATGTCCGACCGAGTCGAGATCTGGGTTGTCCGGACCCCTGGCTCCCAGAGCTCTGAATAAAGCACCGCACGCAATTTTGTGATTGTGTGTTCTTTCCTATGCTAACATTCTGGGATGGAGTTAATCTTCCTCCTGGTAGCTGCTCCAGTGGCATGTTTTGGATTTAGGAAGAGAATGATGCTGATAACACACTGAAGTTTGGGTTGGTACTGAGCAGTTTTTACAGAGTCAAAGACTTTTCAGCAGGCTGCAGGGGAAGCACTGAGGGCTGGGAATGGACACAGCTGGGTTAACTGACCCAACCTGGCCAGAGGAGTATTCCAGATCATTCCACTGTGCCCAGCACAAGACCTGAGAGAGCCCAGGGGTCTCTCAGGAGCTGGCTGGGCAGAAGCCTGAGAGTGGTGAGCAACTGCAGTGTGTATCACTTGTTTTGTATATTCAAATTTCTCACAGTTGTTATCACTGTTTTCTTCCTTTTCTGTCCTATTAAAGTGCCTTTATCTCAAACCACGAGTTTTCTCACTTTAACTCTCTGAAATCTCTGTCCCATCCCTGGGGAGGAGCAGTGAATGAGCACTACCTGTGTGGTGCTCAACTGCTGACTGGGGTTAATCCACCACAAACATACTGATTTTTTTTTTTTACATTATTGTTTAGAATTGTGCAATGTATCATTTTGAAATCCCAAATTTTCCTAACAAATCTGTAAGAAAAGTTGTTTCCCACTTCCTTGAGCATAGTGGATTCCAAGTTTCATAGAAACAGAATATCCTGAGTGGCAAGGGACCCACAGGCATCATTGATCCAGCTCCTGCACAGACACCCCAACAACCCCCATGTGCATCCCTGGCAGCGCTGTCCAAAGGCTCCTGGAGCTCTGGCAGTGTCGGGGCTATGCCCATTCCCTGGGGAACCTGGGCAGTGCCTGAACCTTCTGTGGGAAGACCCTTTCCCTTCTCTGCAGCCTGAGCCTGCCCTGGGCCAGCTCCAGCCACTCCCTGGGTGCTGTCCCTGGCCCAGAGCAGAGCTTGGAGCTGCCCCTGGGGAGGAAATCTCAGACTTCTCTGGCTGAATTAAGATGGACTTTGTCTTGGGTTTTGTAACCAAAATAATGTTTATTCTGTTCCATCTGTTGAAACCTGGTTGTGGAGATATTTCTTTATCTGTTGTAACTCCAGAAGGGAGGGGATAACTGCCTTCTCTGATAACAAGCCAGCTGTTAAAACTGGATGGAGCAGTGTTTCTTATCTCTATTCACTCTTCCACTACTCCCATGGGAATATCTTCTGTTAATGGACCATTAAAGCTCAACAATGACATGACACATTTCATCATCCCATTGTGAGACGCTCCACCCAGGGAGAAGGAGCCAAACAATTTTCCACCTACATAAAAAGGAGCCACAAATGTCACTGGACATCCAGTGTTCCCACGGGACTCCCAAAGGAAGACTGGACCCTTCTCTAGACCCTTGGCTCCACAAGATCATCTCTTCTTCCAACAGGACACATCTGCCACTCCAGGAGGGCTGACTTTTGGACTGTTTTCAACACCCTGACCAACAGGGAGTCAGGTTGTATTTCTGACTCTGTCAGGGCTCTCTAGGATTTCTTGTCTGTTTATTTGCTTATTCTTTTGTACTACAACATTTGTATTTTTAATATCCCTAGTAAAGAACTGCTATACCTATTCCCAAGATCTTTGACTGACAGCCTTTTAATTGCAAATTTATAATAATTTGGAAAGGAGGAGGGGGGGGACTTACATTCCAAGTCTTCCCTGGCAGATACCTGTCTATCTAAACCAAGACAGACTTGTACTCAAAAGTATGAATTCCATTAATAACTTTTAACTGTATACAAATGAATGTTAGCAATTTTGGTATTGAATAACAGCATTATCAGGGGTAAAGGGTGAACAAGAGTTAATCAGCCACCACACAATGTCTGATCTCATCAGCAAGGCACATGGACGGAGTGAAATTCCTGAATATCATTTGAGGCATGCAGGACAGAGAAATATGGTAAAAGTCTAGTCCACACTCTGAAAAACAACCTGCATGGGGAGGTGTATATTAAAATGTCTGCATGGAAATAAAGTATGTCCCTAAATAACTATGAGAACAGGCCTGCTGGGCATTTCTAGCTGCACAGACAGCATGGCTTTGCTTGTAGTTGTTAATGCAAACCTCACCAGTTTCAATTTTATCATAAGAAAAGTCTGTTCTTTGACCATTAGAAAATAACATCCATTGATATTCCTAATGGAAATATGCTGTTCATTTAACAATTCAATCAAGAACACATCATAACACCTGAAAAATAATATATCCATGTACATGTGGAAACCATACTGGAAGCAACCACTGTGCATAGTCAGTGTGCACACAGCTTCACACAGGTCTGAATGACTGCTCCAAGATACCAACAGCAAAAAATGAAGAGGCAGCAGAGATGATTTCAATGACAAGTAGAGTGGCGGAAGTATTCTAGCCAACTTTAAATTCCTTTCATTATTTTTATAGCAACAATAATCCCCAGCATTCATGATGATTTCCTGTGTGCTATTAAATGACCATATGCCAAATTATAATAGACTAAACAATTTTTTCTGATTTGTCTAGGCCATAACTTCTGGATGATGCATTAAAATAGCAATTGTTCTCAGGAATACACTTGGCAGAAGGCAGCCAAGATCACAGTGTTGCAATATAATAATGGATGATTATGTTCTGAAATGTTTTGCAAAAGTATCAAGTAAATATAGGAAACTCCCAGACAAAGTGAGATTTTAGTTGTAATTAGTTGAAAAGATGAAGGATTTATTCTACTATAATTTTATCATGAGACAAGGAAATGAACAGCTTTTTAATGTCAGAATAAATATTGGATCATATTAGTTCTGGAGTTGAGAGTGCCTCAGTTTTGGGCAGAGGGGTGGAGGTGGGGCACAGCTGGAGGAGCCCTGGGAGACAGAGAGGGACCTGGAGTGGCAGGTCCTGTTCTGAGCAGCCCCATGGCTCCCACTGCAGTTTAACCTCAGTTCTCAGCACAGTGTGTCCCTTCCCCAAACACTGCAAGTTCCATGGGCTCATGGAAAATGAGTAGCTCCCAGGTGGGGAACAGATCTCCAGATCCCATAATCAGTCAAGTCCCACTGGTTAGTCTTTAGGGCATATCACAAATGGAACTGCTTCGGGAGTTTTTAATAAAACACACAAGGCGAAGAATGTGGAAGGGTTCTGTGCACAAGGGTTTCATTCCTCCTGTGCATCGATGAGTGTGGGAGGAGTTCAGTCTGCCATGGATCTTTATCCTCCTGCAGATTGCTCCATGCAAACCCCTACCAATTTTCATGAAATTTGGTGTACATTAATAATAAAAGGTTTTTGAAGGATACAAGTTCTTGTTGCAGAAAGCTACTCAGCCCTAACCAATCAGTCCCCCACATAAAATATTTAATTTTTTTCCTCTTTAACAAAATGTTGTTCTCTTCCTTGACTGATTTCAAGAAAATAACACTACAAAGTAAATTGATAGCCTGTTTCTTATTGTTTATGGAACAAGAAAAAACACCAGGAATCAGTACCTTGCACATTTAAGTTAAATCTCTCAATTACTTTTTGATTTTAAACTGTTCTGCATTATCAGACCAATCTTTGAATAGTTTTTAGCTTGGACTTCATGACAAACTTGTGCAAAAGAGGGCCTCTCACTTTATTTACACAAAATAATATTATGATATCAAGATCTGCTTTGCAGCACATTCAGTTACATGACACAAATGGCAAAGCCAATTCTTCAAATAATTGGTTTAGTCCTGAAAATGGCTGAAATTTTAAACTCAAGTTGTGCTAAATTTGGGCAAGACTCAAATTAGGGTTATTACATTTTTCCACTGGAATAGAAACCACACTGAATTTACCTTGAAGCAGAATTAAGGGAAGTGCAACACTGGTGTGTCAAAATTTGCAAGGCCTCCTTTAAAAGAACAGCTGAACTGGGATATGAGATATCACCTTTCAGCTGTATCCCAGCAGTTTAGGGCTTCCTGTGCATTTCCAGTCAGGAAATCACTGGGAGATGGAATTTTGATTCCTCAAATGAACCTCTTCTCCCAGGGCAGCACTGGGACACAGCATCAGCACAGTTCCCTCACTCAGGGCCAGCACCATGGGCCTCACTCATCCCATGTGAAATAGGAGAATTAAGAACTGAAGGATTCCCTTTGCATCAAACTGAGTCCATGCTTGTGAGCCATCCCAGAGTCTGGTTGTGTGTTTACTGGGAATCAGGCACCAGGAGTGTGGAATGACAGGACAACTGACAGAGAGAAGGTTTAGATAAGGTATTAGGAAAAAAGATTGTTCCCTGGGAGAGTGGGCAGGCCCTGGCACAGGGTGCCCAGAGAAGCTGTGGCTGCCCCTGGATCCATGGCAGTGTCCAAGGCCAGGTTGGGGCTTGGAGCAGCCTGGGACAGTGGAAGGTGTCCCTGTCCATGGCAGGGATGGCACTGGATGAGCATTAATGTCCCTTACAGCCGAAAGCATCCTGGAATTTTTTAATAAAGGCAAATGTGCACTGGTCTCATTAAAATGTTTTGTTTAGATGACAAGAGCTCTGAACTCTATACATTCCTGTTGTATATGTAACTGGTAAATCTCAGTTTTCCCAGTGTGTTATTCCAAAGCAGACCAGCAGCCAGTAACTCCCTGTGAGCTCCTCTGTAGCTCAGGGTCCCTCTTGCTGGAGCACATTCCAGGCCCCACTGGAGAGAACAGCAAACAACACTCATCTGAATGCAAATTTATATAAAGTTTGCTGTGCCATTCACAAAACATAATTAGTCTTATGAGACAAAAGTATTTAGTCCAGAAAAGGAAATTTTTCATATTTAAAGACACTTGGGGAAAAAAAAATCTCTTAGTTATTGCACTGAATAATGAGAACCTCACAATCCCCCAGTTCATGTTCTGTATTTTGCATGGGAGAACTTTACACTGCAATGTAAAGGATTAGANTTATTGAGCAAACAGCCAAGATTCTAGAGGTGTCCTACCACAGAGGAATTGAGGAATTCTAGGTCATGGCAAGATTTGTATGTACTAAATACAGAAGTGAAGTCTTTACAAAGCTGGTGATTTTCATCTTGACAATAGAAGTCACTTCAAAAATGCTAAGCAAGTTTTGTAGAATCCTATTCTGAGTTCTGTAGAATCCTATGAAAGGAAATCTTAATCCTTTGCATTTTTAAATTATGTTTTATAGCATTGTATTGGATTACTGAGATGTTTAAAGCAAATAATCCCCAGCTGCTCTAAAGAAGAGTTTTTGAAATGTAGCCACATTTTTCTGTAGCAGCTTTGAGTTTCAGTATTATGAAACCATAGACAACACCAGAAAATGATGGCCCTTTGAAAACAGAAATCATTGTGCAGGGAAGAGGAAGAGAAATAACCCCCTGAATAGTGTGATGTGCTGTCTGCATCGACCTCTGAATTCATCATGGAAGGAAGGCAAGCTTTGGTTTAATTTGTGCTCATTGGGGAAGGGTGAGATAGCTGCTTGCTGTACCTGATATAAAGCAGGGGAAAGCAGGAAGACAGCTTATTACATTATCGAGTGAATATAAGAAATAAGCCTGATAGAGTGATATTAAAAGGCCTGGGAAATGAAAAATGCCTGTAAAGAGTTTTACATTTACTTGCTGCACTGGGGAGATCCCCTTAAGATAAATGTGACAGAGATTGTCTGGTTTTAAGAATAAACTCTACAGGAAAACAACCAGCATAAGAAAGGTAGTCTTATTAAAGAACATGGTGATTGATAGAGTCATTTCAAGTAATGAATAAGCTTTTGGTAGAGTTTATTTTAAATAGCAATTGTGTTCTTGTGCTTCTCAGACAAACTGGAATTCTCATAATTCCCTGGATGCTCCAAGGCCAGTGAGGCTGCAGCCCAGGCCATGCTGTGCTCAGTCATTTTGCTATTATGTCAGTGGCTATCAGTGACACCCTGAGGAGGACACAAATGACAACTAAAGTCAACTTACTTGCAACTACTAATGCTGTATTTACATGCTAAGCTGACACTGAATACTTTTTCCCCTAAGAATTGATATATATGAGTATCGGAATAATGCTTGTGCTGTGACTGATGGTCTCTTTGTTTGTGGTTTGTGCCAGAAATGAGACAGAAATGTGCCAGAAATGAGACAGAAAGTCAAGATTAAAGAGTGAAAACCTATCAAAAACTAATGATGGCAGGCAGGTCTATTGAGCTCCCAAACTAAGGCAGACAGAATTCCAGTCAGGAATCCATTTCTGCTCAGATCCGTAACCTCTTGCTGAAGGGCTGGCAGCCTCCACATGAGCAGAAATCTAAATTCAGTCTGTGGTTCTACGCTTACAGCTTTATTTCCAGAGGCAGCTTCAACAGTGCTGCCCAAATGCCAGACTGCTAAAACATCCTGGGTGGTCTTTGTGTGGCCTCTATAAAACATTCTTCCCCTTTGAATTTAATCCTACTGGACTCCTCAATCCCCATGTCCCCCTCAAGCAGGAAAGTTCCTGATGAAAGACTTCCACATCATGATTCTTTCAGAGAGGTTCCCATTGCAGCCCCTGGAACATTTATCTTTATAAAACTTGACAAGTTAGGGAATTACCGAGAGTCCCCTTTATAAATACATTTGCTAAAGAGAGAAGATGAGAGCTAAATTACCAATCAAAAGCCTTCTCCTTTCCCCAGCTCTCTTGAAGGTGCAGAAGGATGAGCTCAGATCCTTCAGCCGTGCCCATGGAAGGTTCTTTTTTTGACAGCTTGCTTAACTACTCCAGTTTAAGTGCAAATTTCTTCCATGAAGAGCATAAAAGCCACTTTGAGATTTCTGAATGAAAAATTGAATCAATAATTAATTTTTGCCTAGGCAAAGATTGTCCATGAGGAAACCAATTTTGGCTCAAAAGCATGAGATAACAACCTCAGAATATTCAAACACATTCCTAAAGCAGCATCAGCGGCACTAATAAAGCAGACCATCACTATTTAAATACCTAATGGCAGGCTACAGCTGAAAAGACCAAATCTTCACATTTCTATTATTATCTGCAACCCATTAAATCACAAGATTATAATTAAAAACAATATTTGCATGAGTCTTTTCTGAGATGTCTTGCTGTAATTAGTCACCATAGAGTATTTCCATTTAATCTAAACCCCCCCAAGTACACAAACACAAAGAAAACACCACCTTCATTAAAACAACTTCCTTTTGGCTTCCTAATCTGCTCTGAGCACAAATCAGAGCAATTATATGGATTTTTAGTGTTCACAGGTTGTAAGGACTAAGGCTTATTTCCCAACTTTATATTGCAAACCCGAAAATCCAGGAACAGGTGCTAGGATGATGCAAAGAGATGCTAAGCATACAAATAAATGCAATAATAGCACAGAAAAGACAGGCTGGTGTCAGCTTGCAATTAAAATTTGTTTTTCATACAACTGATCTATTAAGAAAAAAGGGCAAATTATTCAGCATATTTTTCATGAGCATAACTCATTTTGAGTTAAACATGTTCATCACGTCCTTCTAACTGATCACATGAACCACAAACACATCCCAGACCTGGCTTGGCACTATTTCTGACCTGTAATTACAGATGATGGTGACAAAACGTTCCATTTCTGTTCTTGTGAGACAGCCAGTAACGTCAAGGTATTTCAGGCAGTGCCTTGCTACAGCTGGGATGATGTTTGGTGTCATTGTTATCATGCAGAAAATGCAAATTTTAAATACCTTGAGCTGATGTTTCACAGAGAGTTTGTCATGTGAGATTGGCCAAAAATGTCCATTTTAAAAATTAGATTGGTGATATTCATAGCTAAATCTATGAATCAGCTTTACTAGATGTATTTTGGAAGTGCATTAGCAGTTTTGAGGCTATAAACACTGTTTACCACCTTTACTCTGGTGCCAAGGGCAAGTCTTGGCCTTAAGAGTGCAATAATCAGATCTGGTGGGGTGTATCTGCATGTCCTGGAACACCAACCTCATTTCTGCATCTTGCATTAGCAATGTCTTTGTTAACCAGCAGGACAATATAAAAGTAGTGGAGTGTGAAAGAACCTGTGTCCACTAAGGTAAAACTTCACCTTCCACATCGATAGCAATTTTCTCATTAATGAAAATCCCTAAAATGCCCTTAAAATGAGTTTCGGAAAAAGAGGAAAACCTAACATTTGATAGGACTGCTAGATTGAGAACAGTTTAATTTTTTGATTAAATGACCTTAATGTGAGCCAAGTAGAAGGGAAAAATTTGCATTTATAGAAGTGTAATAAATCAAAACCCCAATAATTAAAAAAATACCATATATGTACAAATATACACATAAAAATACTGAAAGCTCCATTCACCAGAACAAGATTAAGCATTTTTTTCTCCACATTAAACATGCCCTTACATTCAGCATATTTTCTACCAAAATGTTCTTTTCAAAATGTTGCCAGGGTGATATCACTATTTCAGTCCAACCAACTTCCTTTGAAATCTCCCATAACAGTAATTAAATAAATTGCTCTTGGAGTAATTATGGGGTTTTTTTCTGGAAAATGAACTATTAGGCTAAAGAGAGATGAGAGAGTCTGTCACCAAACATAAACTTTCTAGAAATGTTAGTGCTTGCTATATTTACTGGAAGAAAGATGGAATGCTTAAAAACTTTGGACCTTTTTAGCTTTTGTAAAGGAAATGTCGACTTCCCAGCTGAAATAAGCACCAACCTCAAATGACTGCTGACAGTCCTGAGAGTGCAGAAGGAAAGAAAATGGAAGTTGTGTCAATAGAAAGCTTTTAAATTCTATGTATTAAGCCCAAGAGGGCTGCTGAGAACTGGAAGGCCAAATTGCAGTGTTAAAGCAAGTGGATGGTGAACAAGATGAAGGGGATGGAGAGCCCAGGACTGACGATCCAGTGGAGGGCACAAAATGAAACAGTCCATAAATCCATAGTGTTGGGGGCCTCAGAGACTGGGCTGCTGCAGTTAAGGAGGTTCTGTGTGTGGCCATCCATGAGCTCCAATGCCTCCCTTCTTTGCTCTAGGAATTTGATCAGCCCGGATAGAGGTAAATGAGGCTTTCACAGCTCCACGGAGTTTCCAAATGTGTAACTTTATGTTCCATCTCTACTTTGGCTTTGGCTTCAACTCGGGCTAAAACTGTTAGATGCAGCATGTTGAACATCCCATGAGTTTTTGGTGTTTTTTTCCCAGATTAAGTTCTTTTACTTTTGCTAAGGATTCCCCTTTATTTGTAGGGTTTTGCCATTCACCTGCTAAACAGCACTGATTTAACCCTCAGAACAAGCTTAGTTAACCCTCACCTTATTCTCTGGCTTAGTATGCTACCTCAGACTTCACAGAATTTAAGTTCTGGTGCTTGTTGGTATTGTTCATATTGCAAAGAATATGGAGCTTTCCATTTAAAGATTTTATTTTCATTCCTTGTCTATGTTTTTCTTTATGTGCAATGCTCAAACTCCCATCCTCCTTTTCCTTTAAATCTCTCTGGTATTTGAGATAATGTTACGTAAGAGTAACCCATGTGGATCAGTATTGGAATTTCTTTACGGAGTCTTTACCATATCCCACCCAAGGACAGTGACACAATGCTTGTCTGCAAAGCTAACCCTCTGTTTTTCTCACCACTTTGAAGACCCAAAGACAGTGTTTTCAACTTAAAAACTCATAAGGGTGAGCAAAAGGACAATAAAAAATAGCTTCCTGGAAATCCAGTGGTCAGAGGGAATAAAGCACCAGACAGGCACCAGCTGGAGAAACTGGATCTGGGGATTCATCCAAGAACAGGGAACATCTTTCTGAGCAGACAGACATATTTCTTGTTCCAATGGATGGCTGACAGGGTAAACATTGCTATAAAAAACTTTACATGATTTTTTTTTTTAAACTCTTTGTGCAAATTTTGTGAATCCCTTCTGGCTTAAGCTTCAGACACTGAGCTTAGAATCAGACACAAGGAATGGCAAATCCATATTATAAGGAGGAAGAATAATTATGAAGGTCACACACAAAACTTGTATTATGTTTGTAAACACAGCTTTAACTAAACCCAGCTATAAAACATGATGATGTGTATAATATGAATGATGGTGTAAAAATTAGATTGCCAATAGAAATGTTTACTAAATGCTCATTTAATAACAGGGCTTAAATAAATAGTGTAAAAAAAATTTCCATGAGTAAAGGTGAACTCATTAAAATTTCAGTGCCTTAGGACAGCGACACCACTGCCTGTGACATGCCCAAGCAGCACGCGCAGCAGGACCCAACTGGATTCTTAGGCAGCATCAGCACCACTTTTGGCCTGCCAGGCCTTGGGTTTGGTTAATTCATTTGGCTGTAACAAGTTATTTAAGGACCAAGGGGCCATTGCCTGATTTTCTTGATTCTCTTAGCTCAGGATGACTCTGTGTTGTAAAACAAGTGGGCTTATGTATATGCTTGAAACAAAGGGCTAAAAATAACAATGCACTGGTTTATACACAGTGAACTACCTGTGCAGCCAGGAGACAGCGCAGGAGGAGAGAGGAGATCTGAAAGTCAGGGAAAGGAGGGTGGTGGGGCTGGAAACTGTTGCCCAGGGCTCACCCATGGAACCATTGCAGGCAGGGAACTGCACAGAACTCAGAGACAACTCGGGGAGCAGAGGGTGCTGTCCAACACCCAGAAAATCACCTTTCACAGCAACACAGGCAGGCATGTGCCCTACAAAACCGAGGGGAAAGTGCAGCCTGAAAAGCAGGTTTGCAAACATAACAGCGGCTCTAGAAAAATAACGTTATTAGAAACATAACAATGGCTCTGGGTGCAGGGAGAAGGATCCATCCCTGCATTCTTTGGGATCGAGTCCAACACCATCTTCCCTCAGGACCTATGCCTGAGGCAGCTAATGGCTCCTTTCCATCAGGCAAAGGCAGAGACTGGGAAGCTCTGTGCACGACTTTTAACTGTACATAACTTGCATAAGAGCTCAGTGTGGCTGAACTGATAAATTTCTGGTTAGACACTAGAATTTAGGCAAACAGAACATTTTTGGCTTTTAATTTCAGTTCTTTTGGGTTAGATGAGCTCAGCAAGCTGCAGCAGATTAAACTGGTGGAGACTTTAAGGAATCTGGACTGAGACCTGGATGTTATTCCATAACTGCTCAGAGGCAAAGCACTCAGGTGGACAAAGTGCAATGTGTCAGCCTTGTGTGAGATGTGCAGAGGAAACAAAAGGAACAGCACATGGGGAGCAGAGGCAGCCTGGATAACCCTAACCCAACAGAGCATCAGCCCCAGCTTGGGAGAGTGGTTTTGACAGTTATTAAAAAGCCATTACTGCTCTAGTCTTTGCTGGGAAGTCTTCCAACTTAAACGATTAATTATTTCTGTATTTGTTAAATATAAAGCAA
The DNA here is from genome assembly GCA_013397095.1 of Sterrhoptilus dennistouni. Taxonomy (NCBI): domain Eukaryota; kingdom Metazoa; phylum Chordata; class Aves; order Passeriformes; family Zosteropidae; genus Sterrhoptilus; species Sterrhoptilus dennistouni. Next base: position 60,610 of record VWZU01010939.1, read on the forward strand.
ATCTAATGACTACAGACCTACAAGGAGAAAAGTGGTCATTCCATTTGTTGCATGTACAACTTTGGTGTCATTCTGCTGATGCTGGGAGCAGGAGAGGGGTAATAAGCAGTGGGCCAGTGGCTTTACTGGGACACAGCACAGCACAGCACAGTCTTTGTTGAGCTGTCCTTGGGATGAGCCTGTTCCTGGGATGGGGCTGTTCTCTCCTAGGTCTCACACATGGCAGAGGGGGATAGGAGACACGGGTGGCACCTTTGGGCTCACAAACAGACAGCAGAGCAGTGAAGGCTGCAGCTGGCTCCTGGCCTTGAGATGAACAGCTCATTAGTGAGTGCTAAATGTTTGTGTGAGCACATTCCCTGGAATAAATAGGGAATATCTTCTCCCCAGTGTGCTGCAACTCACATGTTGCCTGCAGTAAGAAAGTATGAGAACAGCTTGGGAGGTCAAGACAGAGCCTTTGAGTTGGTTGGTTATTTTTGCTTCAGTGCAGCCCGGATTCACAAAATATAGCTGATGGCACGAACCTGAGCCAGGACAGCCAGGAGGCCTCTCACAGTGGCCAGGCTGTGCAGGTTACGTAATCTGCTTTTCTGTTCTGGGGGGAGAGAAAGGAGAATTGGAGGCCAAATGGCCAAGTTCTCCTGTAAAAGTGGGAATAAAGCTTTGGATATAGCTTTTGGATATTTAGTATTTTAGGCTGTTGTTTCCAAAAGAAGATCGTGTTCATAAACAGAACCGGAAAATACCCTTCAGGGTCAGTTCTGCTTTTGATTCCAAATGTGATGTTGGCTCAGGCTTCCCCTTTCCTGGCCTCTCCCATTATCCCATTGAATTCACTTGGAGGTTGTGGCTACTGGCCAAAACAAACGAGTAATGCATCCCAGAGCCCATATTCGTTGAAGTATCTTCTAAAACAGGAATTTATAGCATCAATATAATGAAACTCAGATTACAGCATTAAAGTCTAAGTCTGTCTGCTTGCCACACATACCAGAATTATACAGAAAATCTGAGCCACGGGACCTTGAGCAAATTGGGGAAAATGTGCACGCCCATCTAGAGGGAGGCTATAGGACTTTGGTTGCACCTTTAAGAGCAGCCTCAAGCAAGAGATAAATCACACATGATGCTACACAGGTAGCAGCAGCAGATCTGAAAGAACTGCCATGGAATCACAAATACTTTGGCTTTGGCACACTGAATTTTGCAAATTTAGCCTGGTTTAGAGCAGTTTCTACCTTAGGTAAGAAAAAATAGGATCAAGTCCTGACTCAATCCTCATTTTGTCCCTCCTGCCCCTGACCAGCCCTGACAGGGGTTATTTTTTTTGCTTTAGTGTATCTGTTAAGTGTGTTGTGTTCTATGCCATTCTCTTTGATGTTATGTTTATTATTATTATGCAATGATTACCAAATGGATGCTTTCTATCCCAAAAATCCTCATTACTCTTGTGCACTAATTACAAGTATTGCTTTAATAGATAGAAACTAGACAGCTTTTTCCTGTAAAGGAACAGAAGGAGAGACTTCACCTAAAACTTTGGAACAAACCTTCATTTATGAGACAAGAGAATCATTTTTATTCCACTGCATGAATTCAGTGGGCTGCCACAGGCCAGTCATAACCTGTTATTGTTTCCCTACAACCTTGTACTATTAATTTTTCTTTTTAATGATCTGTCCAGACTAGTTCAGCTGTGGGAACTATGATGGAGCTGCAATAGAAATGGTTTATGTTATGCCTTTGTCAAAAAGCTTTCCCCTACAGCAGCAGAATGTAACTGAAAAGCCATTTTAAAATAAAAGTAACTTGAGTGGTTGCAAATGCAGGTTGTCAGGAATGGAGAGGGAAAAACCTATGCATTACATTAGATTTTACCAATTATTACCTGTGTGTCTTTATTAGTGTTTATACATATGAGGAAAGCCACATAAACTGCATCTGCTGCATCGTTATATCAGCAAGTGTTCCTGCAAGATACATTTTTAAGTTTTTCTTCAACTGTGACTAACAATGTAGTAATTGGCTGGGTTAATCACCTCAAAGGAAATAAATATATTAAATTTTGATTTATTTTATGGCATACAAAATATGCCCATTTTTGAGACAGTAAACTAACATCTGAGTAGAATTCAAATAGCTTTTATTGCAAATGAAACCTTGAAAGGCTGAGTGCCCAACCATCTTTTAATATGTAATACAGATGTGAAAGGCACACTATTTAGTTTTCTCTTGGGTTTTCTTTTTTTCTGAGCCCTGGCTGTGTGTATTTTTTCTTGAAGACATTATAGTGTAAGTTTTAAATATGCTATTATTCTCCTCCTCACCATCATTATCATTATTAAAACACAAAGTGAGCAACTATATATATACACACACACACACACACACACACACACACACATGGTATATATAGGTATATATGTGTGTGTATATTTATACACACTGTATATTTATGTATTTATTGTTAAAGCTGACAACAATTTTCTCCATAAATTCCCATTAAAATTGTTTCAGAAATACTCCAATTTAGCTTTTAATTCCCACTTTTCACCTTTGAAGTAACTCTGGAACTTTTGCCAGAAGTTGATTTTATTGGAGCACAACTATTTGAGGTTAATTCAACCCAGAAGTGATTGGAATTTTGGGGAGTTTTTCAGTCAATGGATCAATCTTTTAATGCCCTTTCTCCTCTGCTGGCCAATTTCTGCAGCCCGTGCAGTGCAGATTCCTTAGGGAATCTCATCCTGGCAGGGATTTCATAAGTTTCCCATTCCGTAGCCCAGCCAGGCTGCTCCAGATCCTTCTCCAGAGCTCCATCCTGCAGCCTAGACAGGGCTGGGATTCCCGAGAAAGCTGGGAAATGCAGAGGTGAGTCTCTGATGACTCAGTTGCTTCAGGATCCAACCTGGAACAAACTTTTTGGCATGAAAAGCTGAATTTCAGCTCAGGTAGAATTTCGTTGTTTCCAAAAACAAATCACTCATTCCAACATTCTTCTACATTCAAGATTCTTTCAAGGCAACATGGAAATAATTTTCTATGAAAAAGCAGATAGGAAAACCTGAAATGTCCATGTAAGAAGTACTGAGACCATAAGAGACAGGACAGTGTCAATATATTTCCTCACTTTGAAGTCTTCGTAATTTCTAACAAAATAATAACTTTTCTTTGATATCTGTTTGACTAGAATATGTCTTATATTTATCCTAACAATGTTTCCAAAGGTTTTTTCAGCTCAAGCAAGGTCTTGAACAGAACCAAAAAGGCAGAAGTAATAAATTCAGACTCCATCTCATTGCACAGACTATGTGAAATGACACTTACTCTTCTTAATGGTTCACTATCAAGCCTTTCTTTAAGAGCCACCATGGGATTTCCTGTACTTTGGAGTGTCATCCTACTAAAATCTAAGCTTTTGCCCTCACATGTGAGCCTATTTCATTAAGATTACTAATATCCATCCTAAAATACATGGAATGAGCTAATCCTGCAGGTACACTGAGTGTCTGTTCTGTGGGTTGTGTAGTGGTTTCATGTTTGCTGAATTCTGTTTTGCCTAATTTAGGTAGTGCTTTGAGTGTTTACTCTTTTTCACTTCTGGAAGATAGGATTTGGGGGGAAAAGCCAAAACAGGTCTTAACTTGAGGTAAACAGATAGTTTTATTTCCACATGGCATCTGTGCAAAAACAAAATTATAGAGAAATTTCCTTTCAAGATCTGCTCTGTACATCAGGAACAACCTGGTTTTCCCATTATGGTCTTTCTATGTAAGAATTAAATGTTATACATGAAAGAGGCAAAGTATGCAATATACAGCACTAAGTTATATATTCAGGAAGTGAACTTCAATTCCTCATCCTCTGATGAACTCATCACAGCCTTCCAGGATCTGAGAGGGCTGCAGGGAACCTCAGGAGGGGCTCTGCATCAGGAGCTGCAGTGCCAGGGCAAGAGGCTCACACTGAAAGAGGGTAAATTCAGGTCAAATATAGGGAAGGAACTGTTCCCTGGGAGGGTGGGCAGGCCCTGGCACAGGGTGCCCAGAGAAGCTGTGGCTGCCTCTGGATTCCTCGCAGTCTTCAAGGCCAGGTTGGACACTGGGGCTTGGAGCAGCCTGGGACAGTGCCCATGGCAGGGGGTGACACTAGATGAAAAGAATAAAATTTTAAAAATTCCCGAGTATATGTTAGGAGTCTAGAGTGCTAAAGCCCTTGGTTGTTGTATACTAAGCGTATTAATGTTTTGAATAATTTGTGATTGTGAGTTCCTGTAGTGTAGCAATTAAAAGCCACCTCCA
>VWZU01010944.1:6006-55028 GCA_013397095.1 Sterrhoptilus dennistouni
CCCTGGATCCCTGGAATGTCCAAGTGCAGGTTGGACACTGGGGCTTGGAGCAGCCTGGGATAGTGGGAAATGTCCCTGCCCATGGGGTTGGAACTGGATGGACTTTAAGGTCCCTTCCATCTCATCCTGTGCTTTATGGAGATAAAAAATGAAGTGGGACGAGAACTTGGTTCTATTTTGCAGCTGCTCCAAAGCCAATTTTCCTGCAACACCACAGAGATCGTCAGGAATTGCTGGGAATCAGGATTTCCAGAATTCCATAAAAGCTGGGATGAGTGACAACAGAACTTCCTCCTTCCTAGAGCTTGACTCACATTTCCCAGGATAATGAGGATTCCAACCTTTGAGAGGAGCACCACTGGAAAAGTCGTGTGGGATTAAACCTCTCTCAGTTTTTATAGAGAACCCTGAGAAGTAAACCTTGAGAAAGATGGTGCTCCACAGGGAGCACCAGGAATTGCTGGGAACCAGGATTTCCAGAATTCCATAAAAGTTTGGATGAGTGACAACAGAATTACCTCCTTTCTAGAGCTTGATCCACATTTCCCAGGATAATGAAGATTCCAATATTCCATAAAAGCTTGGATGAGTGACAACAGAACTTCCTAGAACTCGACCCACATTTCCCAGGATAATGAGGATTCCAGTCTCTGAGAGGAGAGGAGCACTGCTGGGAAAGTCATGTGGGATTAAACCTCTCTCAGTTTTTATAGGGAATCCTGAGTAGTACCCCTTGAGAAAGATGGTGCTCCACAGGGATCACCGGGAATTACCGGGAATTCCATAAAAGCTTGTATGAGTGACAACAGAACTACCTCCTTCCTAGAGCTTGACCCACATTTCCCAGGATAATGAGCATTCCAATATTCCATAAAAGCTTGGATGAGTGACAACAGAACTAACTCCTTCCTAGAACTCAACCCACATTTCCCAGGATAATGAGGATTCCAACCTTTGAGAGGAGAGGAGCACCACTGGAAAAGTCGTGTGGGATTAAACCTCTCTCAGTTTTTATAGAGAACCCTGAGAAGTAAACTTTGAGAAAGATGGTGCTTCACAGGGAGCACCAGGAATTGCTGGGAATCAGAATTTCCAGAATTCCATAAAAACTTTCATGAGTGACAGCAGAATTACCTCCTTCCTAGAACTTGACCCACATTTCCCAGGATAATGAGGATTCCAACCTTTGAGAGGAGACGAGGATGGGATTAAACCCATCGTGTGGGATTAAACCTCTCTCAGTTTTTATAGGGAACCCTGAGAAGTAATCCTTGAGAAAGATGGTGCTCCACAGGGAGCACCAGGAATTGCTGGGAACCAGGATTTCCAGAATTCCACAAAAGTTTGGATGAGTGACAACAGAATTACCTCCTTTCTAGAGCTTGATCCACATTTCCCAGGATAATGAAGATTCCAATATTCCATAAAAGCTTGGATGAGTGACAACAGAACTTCCTAGAACTCGACCCACATTTCCCAGGATAATGAGGATTCCAGTCTCTGAGAGGAGAGGAGCACTGCTGGGAAAGTCATGTGGGATTAAACCTCTCTCAGTTTTTATAGGGAATCCTGAGTAGTACCCCTTGAGAAAGATGGTGCTCCACAGGGATCACCGGGAATTACCGGGAATTCCATAAAAGCTTGTATGAGTGACAACAGAACTACCTCCTTCCTAGAGCTTGACCCACATTTCCCGGGATAATGAGGATTCCAACCTTTGAGAGGAGAGGAGGATGGGATTAAACCACTCGCAGTTTTTATAGGGAATCATGAGAAATAATCCTTGAGAAAGATGGTGTTCCACAGGGATGACCAGGAATTGCTGGGAACCAGGATTTCCAGAATTCCACAAAAGTTTGGATGAGTGACAACAGAACTGCCTCCTTCCTAGAACTTGACCCACATTTCCCAGGATAATGAGGATTCCAACCTTTGAGAGGAGAGGAGCGTCGCTGGAAAAATTGTGTGGGATTAAACATCTCTCAGTTTTTATAGGGAATCCTGAGAAGTAATCCTTGAGAAAGATGGTGCTCCACAGGGATCACCAGGAATTACCGGGAATTCCATAAAAGCTTGGATGAGTGACAACAGAACTACCTCCTTCCCAGAGCACAACCCATATTTCCCAGGATAATGAGGATTCCAGCCTTTGAGAGGAGGATGAGATTAAACCCATCGTGTGGGATTAAGCCACTCTCAGTTTTTATAAGGAATCCTTGAGAAAGATGGTAGAAATGAAGAAATATCCCAGAAAATCGTATCCCTTGAGCCCAGCAGGAATTCCAGGCCATGTGGGACAGGCTCTGTGAAGTGTCAAAGCACCTCCTTGGATATTCACAGTGAATCCTGGCAAACCACTCCAATGAGGGGAGGAGGGGGGAGGCAGGTCTTGTGTCCCTCACGTTCCCAGCCTGGATGAGGCCTGACAGCCCATGATTGCTGCAGACAGCCCCTAATTAACTGTCATTAGCAAACACATGTCAGAGCCCGGGGCCGGTGCTGGATCTGCTGATTTACCTCCAGAATACTAAAAAACCCGCCTTGGAATGAGCTGGTGAGAGAATTTTGTTGCCTTTATTAAACATTCCCTTCCTCTCCAATTCTTAAACCCTCATGTTTGGAATAAATGATGGATTAAAAGTGTTTCTTTTCTTCCTTATTGCTGTAGGCAGCCCTGAGGAGAAGGATTAGAACATGAACTTGGGGGAAACCGGGAGTTCTGCAGAACCAGGAGGTTCAAACGAAACGAGGACAAACGAAACAATTCCATCCAAACCACCACAAGGAACGTGGAGCTGAGTTTTGTGGAGCCCCCTGCACAGTCAGACCTTAGCTCTGTATTATTTTTTATTAATTAGAGCAGGTTAAATTAATCCAGCTCTGTTCCTGCAAGCGCAGCCGAGGAGATGGATGGAAACCTCTTCATGGAAATCCTGGTGACATCGACCCCTTTGCTGCACAGAGTCACCCAAGGGAAGGCAAATTTATGGATTCACGTGTGAATTTAAGGGGGTAGAAGATAATTCTTCCCTGTGAGGGTGCAGAGCCTTGGAATAGAATTCCCAGAGAAGCTGTGGCTGCCCCTGGATCCATGGAAATGTCCAAGGCCAGGTTGGACAGGGCTTGGAGCACCCTGGGATGGTGGAAGGTGTCCCTGCCATGGCAGGAGGTGGATCTGGATAATTTCAAGGTCCTTTCCAACCCAAACCATTCCCTGACTCTTTGATATCTGTTTTATCCTTTAATTCACTGCTGTGATGCCCACGGGATGTTCTGACCTCTGGAATTTATTCAACCACTCCCTCCTGAGGGCACCATCAGCAAGATTCCACCCGAGGAATCTTTTATTTAATGTCACAGTTCTGCCAGCAGGTCAGAATGAAAGACATGGGAAATGCAGAATGGAGTTTGGTCGTGGTTGTTCATTATATCTTATTTATTTACGGTATTTATGGCTTGAGCTCCAACTTGCCAGCTGGAGAAACAAGGCAAAATGGAGTGAGCTTCTAACTTTCACCAAGGTTATTTAAGAGATAATTACCCAATACTAAAGTGACACTTATATTATTGATGTTTTTGACTTAATAGTGACTATTTGACGATCTCAATGCAGACAATCTTTCACACAATTAGAGAAAGCTACTTAGATCCATGAAGAAGATGGAAAAAGAAGGTGAAGAAGACAGAAAAAGAAGGTGAAGAAGAAAAACTCAGCCAACACCCTGAATCCTCCATCTTGGCCCACACACACTATTATACACCAAAACCCCAAACCTAAATTTTCACCTTGTGAGATCACACAACTAACTACACACCCACGACCTTTGTGCTCTTACGCAATTTCGGAAGCCTGTTCCAGAGTCTCAAGTCAAATGTGGTGCCTGCCCAAGGGTCAGCCCTTCTCAGCTCAGAAAGCCTGAAATTTTCAGCCTCTAGGGTTCCAAAAATTTAACCTTTTCCTTCAGGCTTCCATAGTGAAATATTCTCCTCCCCATTCTCCAGACGTGAGGGGGCCACCTGATGTTTTTTTCACACATCCTCTGTGAGAAAAACTCATCGCGGTAAAGGAGAATCCTCCAATGAACCATGATGGTCCTGGGAATTTTGGGAACTGGTTTTGGGAATTTTGGGAAAATTTCAGGCCCTTCCTTTTATTTTAACATCCCTGAGATGCTCCTCGTGTGGGAAGGCAACAGGACTGATGGCTGGAAATGATTCCTGAAACAGTGATTCTCACTAATGGGCCTTTCCAGCACTTCTCATTAACCTCATTATTGATTCTTCCACTTCTCTGTGTTTTCTCCTGCGATTCTTCAATTTCCTTTATTTATTTTCTTTTTTTCCTCCCCTGTGATTTTTCAATCACAACATCCAACGGTGCCCTGGTGCCCATCGCTCTGCAGGGAGCAGTAAATCCCTCTTTTCTGTAAAATGCCCATTTCCTGGCACGTTTTTGATGGTGATTATGAACAGCCAAGGTGCATTTGGAACATTTGCTCAGCAAAAGCATTTCAGGCCGTGCCGTGGAAGGACTTTGCAATTCTTGCTGGTTTCACTCCTCTATTCCCCAGGTAAACTCAGTCATGGGGCAGAAGTCAAACCACAGGGGAAAAAAATGCCACAATTGGATGGACATAACCGTGAGCCAAGTTGGGAATTTGTCTTTTTAAACAATTTTTTTCCACTGATTTTGTGGCAGAGTTGAAAATAACCACAATTAGTGAACGTTTAAGAGGAATGGATTGGCTCGTGTGTGAATTACAGAGAACTCCACGAGAGTTTGCATTATCTGCCTGTTTCATTTCAGAGTTTATGAAGGCACAGAAGGACTTTTTAGGCTCCACACACTCATTATTAATATTCTGCTCTTCTGCTGATGAAACTCCCATTCAGTGCCACATTTCTTGAAAAATGCAAAGAAACTTCCCCACCTTCCTGGGATGAGGACAAATCCTCCTTATTTCCCTCCATAATCCTGGCCATGTTTATATTTTCCTTCAGGAGAATGATTTCCTCCACCTGCTCCTCCTGTAGGAGTTGCTTCCTCCTTTTCCTGCTTTCCTGAGATTCCCAACTAAAACACATTTACCCACGGTGGTGGCTCCCCCAAAAACCAAACACATTTTGCAGAATTGATCAAAATGACTCAAATAAGCAACAACCTGCAAAAGTCAAAGCCCTAAAGATTTCCCAGGCAGAGAAACGACCCAGATGGGTGTGAGTGTGTGGATGAACACAAACCCCACTGATAAATAACAATATTTGATTATTAACTCCTTTCTGGGACACGATTAAAGATATTTATGGCATCCCTTTCCTTTCTGTTTTAGGGATTGAACCGAAATTTGCCCCTGAAATGGGCACAGCATTAAAACCCCGACAGGGCTCTGGCTGTGTAATGTGTTTATAGCTCTCTGCATTAAAAAAAAAAATAAAAAAAAATTAATTAAAAGCTTGGTAAAAGGTCAGAAGTTGCACAGGGTTACATTTTTCTAGCATGAGAAAGCAGTTTCTTCCAAAAGCCTGAAGACAAATGTACTTTTTCTTTGTCAGATGGTAAAAGGTCTCGCAGGGTGATAAATAGCAGAGCTGTCCAATTTTGTAATTCCAGTCAGAAAAAAACCAGACATCTCCGTGCCGAGGCACAAATCAAACCAGCTTTTTCTTCCTTTGCTTAATCACCAATTAAAAATACAATATTTTATGTGAACTTTCAGGTAATCTAAATTGAATTTCATTCACATTAAAGAATGCAACCTCTCATTTCGCAAAAACGGAGCGACTATTCTTTTGGAATGAGTAATTCAGTGGAACTGGAAAGTGTGTGGCTCCTCAGAAAAGAATTACACTGCTGAATTGTGTTAAGCAAATAATAATTAACACAAGTACATACAGCTCTAATTAGCCAGGAACTTAATTAAACGAATACACCAGCACAGCAAAATGCACAACAAAGTAATTGTACAGAGCCTTGCCAATGTGGTTTTTGACTTTTACACAGTGATCACAGAACAATTCAGGGTAGAGAAGAGCAGAAATCAGGCTCTGATTTCTGAAACACAGAACCTAGGAAATTCTGTGGAATTCTCTGCATTGCCTGGAATTCCCTGAATTGTCCCATCCCTATTTTCTATGACGTGGAAGAGCAGGGCACAAAAACTTTGAACGGTGATGGGTTTTGGGATTATGAAGGAAAATCCCCGATTCTCTAAATTAAAACTATATAAAAGTTCAATTTGTCATCTTTAACCCTTTATATTGTTCCAGCAGCCTGGAAAATGCACCTTGGTGTTGAAGCATGGAATTGGGGAAGAGGTGAAATTGGAGGATTGTCCAAGACCGTGTCCAGGTGGGTTTTGGGGATCTCCAAGGATGAAAATTCCACAACCTCCCTGGGCCTCTGTTGGAACCCTGGAGGCTGAAAATTTCAGGTTTTTTGAGCTAAAAGGTGCTGACCCTCAGACAAACACCACATTTAACTTGAGGCCTTGGAACCCAAGATTGAGCGACAGCACTGGGGTTGTAGGTGTGTAGTTTGAATATTATTGTGTGATCTCACAGGGTGAAAAACTTAGATTTAAGATTTTAATACATAGTAATGTGCATGTGAGTCAAGATGGAGGATTTTGGGCATTGTCTGAGTCCTTCTTCACCTTCCTCCTCATGGGTTTGGGTGGTTTTCTGTAATTGGGTGAAAAGGGTCCTCATTGCAGACTTTGGGTGGTCATTATTGGGTCAAAAGTATAAATAATAAAGGTGTCATCTCATTATTGGGTAATTATTGCTTAAATAACCTTGGAAAGAGTCAGAGGTGCTCAATTTTATCTCATTTCTCTAACTTGCTAGTTAGAGCTCTTAAGAGTCTGTAAATAGATAAGAAAAAATAAACACCCAAGTCCAAACTCAAAATCTACATTTCCCGTGTATTATTCACCCTGACCTTGGCAGAGAAAAAGAAGCCAGAACCATCCCAGGCCATCTGCTGCAGTGTTTGACACCTTCCCAGGAAAAAAAATGTGTTTCCTGATGTTCCCAGAATCCCAGGATGGCTCAGGCTGGAAAGGAGCACAGTGGGATCATCTGGTCAATTCTGAATTGGATCCAGACAAGTCTGGAAGGACTGGAAGGTTCCACTCCTTCCATGGACAATTAATTCCTGTCACTGCGCAGGAAAGTTGTTTTTCCTCATGTCCAGGTGGAATTCCCTCAGGTTGGAGTGGAATATCCTGATTTTAATCACAGATCTCAGGCCTTGCAGATACCAAGTCCGTGGTATCCAGCGTGGAAAACTTGGATTTTCCTGCCATTTTCCCTCTGACAGTCCATAAGCCTGGAAATTTTGCATAAAGAAGGATTTTCCCATCCTTCTTCCACCACAGCAGGGGATAATTCCCAAGGTCTTATCAGTGCTTGGACAAAAAGTGTCTCCAACCACCCAAAAAAAACAACTTGGAAAGTTCCCTCACAAAGACCACCAAGACCAACTGGAAGTGGCTTATTCTAGAAAAAAAAAACAAACCCAACTTTTTCTGAAACACGTCTCTAATTTCACCAGATGGTTTTCCCCCAAATCCTTGGAATTAAACAGAGATTTGTCCAAGACTCAGAACCCTTCACATCAAGGTTTGGAAGTTCCTACTCCCAGCTCCTCTCATTTGCCCCAAGGGTTTTATCCATCCCTGTGTTTGTGAGGAGAGGGATGAAGGTTCAAAATTCACCCGAAAATTCTCCAAAAATCCCTTCTGTCCCTGTGGAAGGAACTCCAGGGAATTCAGCATCACTTGGTGGGTCACCAAAAATCTGAAGGAAGATCCTCCCACCCCAAATATTCACAAATATCTGGATGGACATTGGGTACCAACACAGATCCTCCAGAGAGGAGAACAAACCCTTTTTGTTTGTTCTCAATCCCATTTTCCCCAAACCAGTTTCATCCTCAATCATTTTAAGGTCGTAATTAATTTATGCATCACAGAAAGGAGGATTTTTGCCTTGTTTTTTGTCCCTCTTAAAGTATTTCCAGCCAGTGAAAGGCGTTTTTTTAATCAGTAAAGAAAAAGGAATAGGGGGAAGCTCTTTATGGCTGAGGAGTTTCGGGCAGCTTTGAAACAAAAATGCAACACCCCAACTGCATCTTTAATATCTTTTTATGAGTCTGTCTCTGAAGCAGCAGCAGTGTTGATACAGCCTAATTAAATCAATTCATCAGTGGAACTTTGCAATGCTTGGACTTTTTCCAGGAGGGCTCCTTGGAGCATCTTTCATTCTCCATTTCTTTCTAAAATTTCTGAGGTAAACAACAACAACAACAAAATTGATAATTTTCTTTCTTGACACTCTACAATTACTGAAGGTTGAAGCCCCCAAGGATTTTTTTTTTCCTTTATGTTAAATTCTGTGTTTATCAATCCTGTTCTCAGCCTGAAGCTCCTCACCACCACTCTGCTCTTTATTAGTTCCCAATTTATTATTTGTATTACTGTGGTGCCTGCAGGCTTTGAGGAGCACTGATTCAGCCACTGCTTTCCCTTTCCTTTTATTTTTTTTATTTCATTTCTGGGTGATAAACTGGAAGATCAGGATTGCTGTTGGCTTAAAATTCATGGAATAAGGACCAAAAGAACTGAAGGTGTGATTTGGAATTGCAGGGAATGAGTTTCCTGAAGGTTCTGGGGGTGTTTTCCCACCATGGGATGTTTTTATTCCCCTCTGCCACAACAGGAGCAATTCCTCGTCAAAGATCTTTGGATCTGAAGCAGGAAAGTTGGTTTTTAATTTTATTTTAAACTTGTTTTTTTGTGTTTGGATGGCCACGTGTGTCGTATCAGCATCTATTTTTGTGATTAAGAGACTGGAGAATCTATAAAGAATTTAATGAAATTTAAAGGCTCCTGTCCATGACTACAAGAGCCCCAACATCCCAGAGAACTGAAGCAAGAGATGGACACAAACATCCCAAAGCCAAAGACTCTGGAAGTTGCTGTTCCAGTTGTGTTTCATCCACAGAATCCCAAAAAAGCTGAGTCTAAACACAAATAATCTCCAGAAAACCACCCTGGTCCCAAAGAATTTGGTCTTTGAATCCAAAAATGTGGATTATGGAGATATTTTCTAATTTATGGGATCATAGAATAGGTTGGAAAGGACCTTTAAAAGTCATCTGGCCCAATCTTTTTATCATGGGCAAGGATCAGGTTGCTCAGAATCCCATCCAACCTTGAAGGAAAACCTAAAGGAATTTGGTCTGGGAGAAGAAAGGAAATCTTGCAAATAAACCTCCCCATGAAATGAGAGATTAAACAACAGAGAATTCACCTGAGGCATTAAAAAATATTCCAAATAAAAGTACTAAGTTGGACAATATAAAAACAGGTACAGCTGTTTAATCAGTGCTGCTTTAAAGGGAATCTTCTCCAGTTAAATTAAAACAGCAGCAGAAATGGGATATAAAACTCCTTTTTATGATATTTTAATAGGATATCCAACACTCCAAGTGGGTTATTTATCATTATCACTGCACCAAGTGATAATCCATTTCCCATCTGATGGAAACAGAACCTTTGGAAGTTGTTTTCTTTCCCCCACCTTAATACTAACCTGCAAAACCCCCTAAACTCCAGATTATTCTACAGAAGAAGTTTTATTCAGCAGCACAAACTGAATCAATATCCAAAATCAATCAACAGTCAATAAAATTGAAATTTTATTGACTTGGGTGAAAAGTTGTGATGCACACCCAGAATCTGGGGGGAGAAATTGCACATTTTGGGCAAAACCCCAAATGTTTTTTTTTTAGGTTTTGTGTGCAGAGAGGGGAATTCCCTCTCCAGTTCTTGGCCTGGAGTTTCCCTCTCCTGTTTCTGGCTGGAGTTTGGAGCTTGCCCAGTTCCAACCTTTCCTCTCCCCGACAGAAACCACTCAATATTTTTATTTCACAGGAGTTTCTGCTCTTTCCAGAGCTCTTCTCACCCCTTTTGGCAGCTGAATAACCAGTCCAATGGAACAATTAATACAGTTCTCATTAATACTTCATTAATTCCCTAATTTAACTCTTCCCTACATCCCATTTGCCTTTCCCACAGCTGCACCACCTTCCTCCTGGTTTTCACCCCTCTTCCTCTTACTTTCCCTTCTGTCAAAACCTCTGCAAGAAACTCTGAGCTGTTTAAAAAAAAAAAAGAGCAATAAAATGTTATTGCACTCAATAACTTCCAGCAGAATCAAATCTCCTCTCGGAAACAATCTAATTCTGACACCAGGATCCACCACCTTCCCTGCAAAGCACGAATATATTTGGGAGAAAAAAACCAACCTCAGCTGGGTTAAAGAAGGATTTTAACACTTCCTTATCCTGGGAGAAATCTCTGACAGGGAATTTAAAACAGAGAAAAATGCACAAAAGGGTTTTTGGGATGGTTCAGCCTTTTGTTTTACCTGCTGTGAGCAAACACGATCAGAGGACTGGGAAAAAGGCTTTTTTTTTTTTTTTTTTTCCTCTGGATCAAGAATGCTTTCTGCAGTGATGGAATAGAGGTGATCAGAGGAAATCCAGCTGCAGCAGCGAGGAAAGGTTTGTATAACAGATTATAAAACCTTAATGCATTATAAACACCCAGAAAAGCAGTTTGGTTTGGCTCACAGGAGTTTAGCAAGTGAAAGCAGCAGTGGCATTAGGAGGGATCAAACAGAAATACCTTCATTTTGGAGTATTTTGATATTACTGGTCTGGCTGAACAAGTTCTAGCCAGGTTTTTCCCAAGGGAAATGGGAATTTGGGGGAAATTTTGCTTGTCTATGGGGATCAATATCCAAAGGATGGAGCAGGCTCTGCTCTGGGGCCCAAAATGTGCAATTTCCATCACACAGATGCACAATTTTCACCCAAGTCAATATAATTGAAGTTGGGGTCCGCCTCAACCTGTGCCCAGGGGAGGCTGGTTGATTTTGGATATTGATTCAGTTTGTGTTGCTGAATAAAACTTCTTCTGTAGAATAATCTGGAGTTTAGGATTTTTTTTTGCAGGATAGGATTAAAGTGGGAGAAAGAAAGCACTTTCCAAAGATTCTGTTTCCATCAGATGGGACAGAGGCTGAATCTTGGTGCAGTGATAATGCTGACTAACCCACTTGGAGTGTCGGATATCCTATTAAAATATCATAAAAAGGAGTTTTATATCCCATTTCCGCTGCTGTTGTAATTTAATTGGAGGAGATTCCTTCTAAACCAGTCCCAAACTATCACAGGGGCTGGATTTCCTCCCTGGGGACATTCCAGAACCACCTGGACACTGCCCTGGGCTCTGGGAGTGGCACCAGTGACCCTCTGTGGTCCTTTCCAACCTCACTTATCCTGGAATTCTCTGAAATCACTTCCCAGACTTTGGGTGACCCATTTCCAACCCCCAGGTATCTTCTGATGGAAAACACCACCCCAAGCTGAGTGCCTTGGCTGGGAATGAAGGAAAATCCCTTTTTCCCAGGAGTCAAACAGATAAAACAAGGGGTAATGATGGGCACAAGTTACTCCTGAGGAAATTCTGGTGGCACAGAAGGGGAAAATTCTTCTCCAGGAGAACCAGCAGCCATTGGAATAAATTCCCCAGAGAGTGGTGGATCCCCCAGGGTTGGGAATTTCAAGCCCAGGCTGCTGAAACCTTGTCCAGGCTGAGCTTTGCCAGGAAATGTTGGATCTGATGATGCTTGGGGTCCCTTCCCACCTGGGTTTTTGTTTCTACAATGAGGATATTTCCTTCAATAATTAATTGGGATTAATAAGGATGGAAAATCCAGGCAGAAGGTGAGAGGCAGGAATGGCACAGCTGATTTGAGGTTCCTTGTTTGCTCTGCCACCACCAAGGACCTCACTAATGGGAATTACACATTTCCAGAATGTGTTTTCAGCCAGAATTTGGTTTCAGCTGTTTCAGGCTGTAGCTACAATGGAATTCCAAAATGCAGGGAACACCAATGGAATTACAACAACCAGACTAAAGCTAATTAATGGCACTTGGGATGGTTATTAATGGTTGGGATGGAGGAGCAAGAAAATCCTTCAGGGGAGCAGCTGAAGGAATTTTTGTCAGCACTCAGGGCAGCACAACAATCTCCAGCACCTTCCTGAGGCTCTCTGTATTGTTGGTGTGAACAAGGAGAATTTGCCACCTGTAAAAATTATATTCCTGCTTCCAGATCTACAACTTTCCACATACTGTGTGGTTTTGGATATTTATTTCCCAAACCCTTACAGAATCAAAGTGTATAAAGTGAATTACAGCATTTACAGGAGGACAAATGATACAAAGGACTGGGCTGGAATTTAATCCCAGTTTTCTCTGTGCCTTGGAAATTCGATGGCATCAGTCCCTGCAGCACTTAAAGTAGCTCATAAAAAAGGAAGAGGGAGTTTTTCCACAAGTAGATAAAGACAGGACAAAGGGAATTGCTTAAAAATGCCACAGGACAGGGTTAGATGGGATATTGGGAAGGAATTCCTGGCTTGGAGGGTGAGGAGGCCTTGGAATGGAAGCTGTGGCTGCCTCTGGAAGTGTCCAAGGCTGGGTTGGACAGGGCTTGGAGCAACCTGGGATAGTGGAAGGTGCTGAATTTGGAACTGAGTGATTTTAAGGTCCCTTCCAACCCAAAACCATCTTTACCTCCTTGGTACATCTCACTGGTGAACGCCACAAAGGTGTGCAGAGGGGAAATGTTCACCAGGCAAAAAAAAAAAATCCCACGTTTTGTAGTGGAACTCTAGGAAAATGAAGATAAAGCAGCTACAGGAGAAAGATGCTTTAGAAGTGAATCCTCCGTGCTCCTCTTCCCCTGCAGGTCCTGCTCACAGACCTGCCTGGGGGAGCACAGGAAAGGCTGAAAATGAGCTGGAAGATTTGCACCAGGCACAGAAGAACGTTGGTGGCCAAATCCCACCCCCGGAGGTGTTCAGCCATCCTTGGAAGTGCTCAAGACCAAGTTGGACTGGGTTTGGAACAACCTGGGACAGTGGAAGGTGTCCCTGCCCATGGAAGGTGTCCCTGTCCATGGAAGGTGTCCCTGCCCATGGCAAAGGTTGGAATTGGATCATCTTTAACATCTTTAAGCTTCTTCCAACCCAAACCATTTCCAGGAATCACACCTCGATCCTTCAGACAGCCACAAAGCCAAACCTTGAGGTAGGAAAGTTTAAAATGAGGTTAAACAGCCCAAAGCCAAGCTCAGATCATGCAGTAGCAGCAAGGGACTCACCACCAAATTCTTTAATTGATCTAAATCAAGATTAATTCCTTGTGGGAACTGATTTTCCCACAGAAAAGCAAAAAAGAACCACGGATTTCTGTCATTGTTTCAATGACAGCTCAGAATCTCATTTTATATTTATGTGCTCAGAGAAACTTTTCTTTCTTAGCACAAAAGCTGAAGTTGCCTCTTTTTTTTTTTTTCTTCAGTTTTAAACCCAACAAATGAGAATTGGACTTGGCATCAACATCGGGCAACAGGAGGCTTTTAGAGAGAACAATTTTAAACTTGTGTCTGTTGATCAACAGCAAAGATGATCCTAAAGGGAAACCGAGAGGAACTTTTAGGATCTTGAAATCAGTGGCCACAACACGAAAAAATAATATTGACCCAGGATTTCTTTGTGTGGCTCATCAATAGCCAAATATTTGGCAACTTTTGTCTCAAAATAAACACATAACTGAATTTTCAGGATGGGGAGAAGGGCTTATATTTCTCCCTCATAAAAATATCAGCTACAGATACGGAGGTCTGGCTGATTATTAAGGTTTTTAAGATCAAGGGGAGAAAATTGAGGGTTGCAATGATGTGACAATCTTGCAGATCACACCTCAGATGTCACCTTTGAAGGGCTCAGCCTGTTAATGGTCTGTGCCTTGGTGAGAGCAGGGGGAAGGAGGGGGCAGCTCCTTGGGGAGGATCATTAAAATTCCACAATTCCACCTCCTTCCCCTCTGAAGTCACGACTGGCACCAGGCAGGGACACCTGGGTCACCACCATATGGCAGCACAGCAGGAGCGCAGCAGCACCAGGACAAATTGAAATTTTAAAAAAGCTGCCTTGGAATCTTCAGAAATGATAAAAAAGCTTCTGCGCATTTGGGGAAAAAAAAAAAAAAAAAAGGGAAAAAATAAAAATTTTAGATTTCTCCAGTGAGAGCCAAGCTCTGACAGATCTTTGGGGGCTTTTTGCATGTCCTGGTGTTTTTGCAGCTGTGTCTACCAGGAGTCCTCAGTAACACTTCCAAATTAATTCCGACACTTCCCACGTGCAAAGCAGAACTTTTGGAAACAGGGGTAAAAGGAAGTGTGATAGATTCAACTATTAAAAAAAAAAATCCAAAAAAACAACAGTTCAAGAAATCATCCTGCTCCTTTCTCCCTTTTCCAAGGCTGTGCTGAGATCTCTGGTGGGCAGAAGGGGCTGCTCAGGGCCAGGATTGTGTGGGATCCATATTCTGGTTCCTCTGGATGCAGGAATAACAAAGGGGACATTTCCATGGATTAAAAGGATGGAGAGAAAAGCTGGAAAGGCTCTGAGTCCCTTTTGAATGAGCTCAGTCCTCCAGCTCAGCTCTGCTCCTCTGCAGCACAGCTGGTTTGGAAAAGGACATTCGAGGACATGAGAGCTCTTATTGAGCCCTGGGGTAAAAAGTCAATTTTTGGAGAAGGGAAGAGATAATGGAACAGATTTTTCCCTGTTACAGAGAGGTGTTTAAGGCAGAAAGTCCTCCTCAGCCTGGTCAGGGAAGGACCATTAAAGTGCCAAAACAGAGAAGCAGCTGGGGCTCCTCATCCCTGGAAGTGTCCAAGGCCAGCTTGGAGCACCCTGGGATAGTGCAAGGTGTCCCTGCCCATGGTTTGGGCTGGAACGAGATGGTCTTTATGGTCCTTTCCATCCCAAAGCATCCTGTGACTGCTCCCCCCTCTATTTATGAGTTTGACGTGACCTCTCCCACCACCCCCCAGGCTGCTCCTCTGGGTGTTGGGTGTTCCCTCTGCAGGAGAGGCAGGATCTGGGTGGGAAAGGTGGAGCCTGGGGTTGTGAGCCCAGCCCTGCTCTGCACCATCTCAGAGAGGATCTGTTGGCACAGCAGTGGAGATCTCATTCCTCGTGGATCATCCCTCATGGATCCACCCTGCAGATCCCCCTCATGGATCATCACTCATGGATCTACCCCGTGGATCCACCTCATGGATCATCTTTCATGGATCCACCCTGTGGACCCACCTCATGGATCATCCCTCGTGGATCCACTTCATGGGTCACCTCTCATGGATCCACCTCATGGATCATCCCTCATGGATCATCCCTCATGGATCCACCTCATGGATCATCCCTCATGGATCATCCCTCATGGATCCACCTCATGGATCCACCTATGGATCATCCCTCATGGATCATCACTCATGGATCATCTCTCATGGATCCACCTCATGGATCCACCCTGAAGATCCATCCCATGGATTCACATCATGGATCAACCTCATGGATTCACCTCATGGATCATCTTTCATGGATTCAGCTCATGGATCATCCCTCCTGGATCATCCCTCATGGATCATCCTTCATGGATCCACCCCATGGATTATCTCTCATGGATCCATCTCATGGATCCTCCCCCATGGATCATCCCTCATGGATGCACCCCATGAATTCCCTGGCTGAGCAAAGGGAGGGATCAGAAAATGCCACAGAACATTTTTATGGATGATTCAGCACTGAAGCACGTGGATTTATGGATTTTTTTTTTTTTCCTCCCATCCCCAAAACCCCTGCTGTGGACAAGCCATCAGCTCCCCATTCCCTTATGGATCTCAGATAATCCAGAAAATAAGTGGCCTCAAAAATCCATGGATGCCCCAAAGCCAAGGAGAAATGAGCATTTCTGATATTCTGATATTCCGGGGTAGGAAAATGAAGCCAAACATTATAATTATTTCTGGCTGATCCAGCTAAAACTTTTTGGGAAAGAGAATCCCAACTGTAACTTTTTTTGGGTTTTTTTTGTGGATGCAAAGGAGCAACTCGTTGGAAAAAAAAAATAAATCTGGTTGCAAATGTCAGAAAACTTCAAAATGGCACAGCTGCTCCGTGGCACCATGGAAAAATAAAAATCAACCCCACTGTTCCCTCATCTCCTTGAGAACCCCTCCATGTGCCGAAACAAAAAGCCTCAATTTGAATTCCCGCTTGGATTTGTGGAATTCTGACACGTCCTCAGCCAAGCAAGATCCCCTCCTTCAATCAGCCCCATTTTCTGGAGGTGTTGGAGAAGGAGGAAGCTGAAGTAATTATTGAAAAATCATAAGCAGCAGCTTTACCCTAATTACCAGGACTCCTTTGTCATTTTTTTTTTTATTGATTACACGAGTATTGACTGAACTCCTTGAGTCTTGTGATAAGAACAGCAGCCAACATAAGAAAAACAAAATGCAGTTAAGTGACCCAATATCCTGCTGAACATTTGTGACTGGGAAGAAAAAAAAACAACGAAGGAATGAAAGAAGGAAAAGTAAAGCCTGGAAGAAAATCCCCACTGGTGTTGTCCATAGTCGGCAACAGCTGGATCCCTGGGATGGGAGCAGTGAGTGTTTTATCTCCTGCATTCCCAAAGTGGTTGCATTTAATTCTTTATTTTTAAAACATGGAATGGTTTGGGTGCTGAAAGATCATCTCATTCCAACCCCTGTCATGGGCAGGGACACCTCCCACTGTCCCAGGCTGCTCCAAACCCCAATGTCCAACCTGGCCTTGGACATTCCAGGGGCAGCCACAGCTGCTCTGGCAATTCCAGCCCAGGCAGGAATTCCCAGTTCCCAAGATCCCACCCAGATCTCCCCTTTCATAATCTGAAGCCATTCCCTGTGTCCTGTCCCTGTCCCCAGTCCCTCTGCAGCTCTCCTGGAGCCCCTTTAGGCCCTGGAATGTTCTGGAAGCTCTCCCTGGATCCTTCCCTTCTCCAGGTGAGCACCCCCAGCTCTCCCATCCTGGCTCCAGAGGGGCTCCATCCTCCTCTGGATTCACTGCAGCAATTCTGGCCAAAGGCATTTTTGTGCATTTGTTTTGGTTTTGTTTCTTTCCTCCCCTCTGGCTCTAATTGATTTTTTTGACCGTCTCAACTCCAACCACTAAACCAAAATCAAACCTCTCTCATTTCCAGCTGTTCAATGCCCATCTCACTGAGCTCTGCTCTTATCGCCACAAACTTTTATGAAAAGCTGCTTTGATTGGAACAATTTAATGAGCAGTTTTTATCACCCTTCTTCAGCGGGGGGAAAAGAAAAAAAATCCAACTTCATTCCACAACATCACCCGCAAGTGTAACAGAAGAAAGGAATTGTATCCCAAATCCTCAAGATCCATCTGCTTTCAGACAGACAAGAACAACTTCCAGGAGGCTCCCGTTGATAAGCCTGGTTTGACGTGGATAGGGATTGCAGGAATTGATTCCCTAGGTTGTTTCAGATATGATAAGAAGCATAAAATAACATAAATCTTGCAGAAGGACTCCTGAGTTTGCAGATACCACTCTCTTCATTACTGCTCTCTTCCAGCTAATCGTGTTTTTTTTTTTTCAAAGGAAAAAACCACATATGAATTTTTAGCATTGAAAAATGATGTTATTTTTCAAACAAGAGCTAAAGTGTTCAGGGACAGGGCAGGCATGGTACAGGTCAAATAAACTACTCTGCTTTTCAAGATGAGTAACCATTAATGAGATGAAGAAAATGAAAAAATGTAATATTTAAATATGTTCACTGCATTATTCTCAACTGTTTGACCAGGGGGAGAAATCAGCAGGTGTAGTGAGATGGTTCAATAATGTTTATAAAGGTAATTATCAGGTGCAATCATCTCTCCAGGATTATTCTGAGATTCTAAACACAGGGGATGGGATGGAATGGAATGAAATGGGATGGAATGGAATGGAATGGAATGGAATGGAATGGAATGGAATGGAATGGAATGGAGCTGTCAGCACTTAGAACTTTTCACTGAATTCAGCTCTAAGTAATGAAGCTTTACAATAAACCACACTCTGAAGATGAAGAAATTCCTTCCAAGAAGAGTTTTCCCCTCTGTTTCACAAAATATCGACCTGCTTTTTCTGGTTATGAAACCAAACTAAAGTTTAATTTAAGTCTGGTTTGTTTCTTGCTTTTTTAGAGAGGCTGGAAAAGGAAAGTGGATGGTCAATTTAAGGTTTTTTGCCCGCAAAAAAACCCCCCTAGCACTTACACCCCAGCTCAATACAAACAATTTCACCCTCTGCAATGAGTTGTAAAATGAAATCCTATGGTTGCTCCACAATTCCTCTGCATAAATGGTGTCAGCTGAGAGGACACAAGTGCAAGGTGACAAAACCATGGCCACAACTACAGGAAAGAGCACCTTGGTGGTGGAACTCAGCACTGCTCCCACACTGGCCTTGTTCAGAGGCTGTTTTAGTTTAAAAAAGTGAATTTTCCTGGAAGGAATCCCAGGCTGATTTAGTCGGAAGGGACCTGAAAGATCATCTTGTTCCAAACCGTTGCCATGAGTGAGGAAACCTTCCACTGGACCAGGTGGCTCCAAGAACTGTGCCAGCATTTCTAATTGCAAGACAGATTCATTATTATCCAATTATTCCCAAATGGCAGAGATGGGGATTTAGGAGTGGGGCCATGACAGGGAGAGGTTCAAGCCACAGCCCACCCCAAGGGATGAGCAGCCCCACTGGTGGCCCTGGGAGAAGACACGAGGGGAAATGTTTGGCTGCAGCACATCTGGTTGTATTCCAAACTGCTCTTCCCATCAAAAATCCAGCTGTGGGATGGAGCCTGAGGCATTAGATGTGGTTGTGACTCAAGGGCACAACCCAGCTCGTGGTCCTGGTGTCCCTCACCCCGTTGTCCTCAGCTCATGGATCCCAACCTGTCTGGATCCCTCTGCAGAGCTCCCTGTCCTCCAGCAGATCCACATCCCACTCAACCCAGAGAGAGTTGGCTTGACACGGTTTTACACCACAAAGACACAGACTCCAACTTCAGAAGGCTGAAAATGACTGCCTTATTTTTGGGATGTGTCTGTATTTTATACTATTTTACACAGACCAATCTGATTAGTGAAACAAAGACAAACCTCTTCACTCACACTGGTCAGACCAGAGGGACATCAAGAAGAAGTCCCTCCTAGAGAAAAGGAATGAAAAACAAAGTTGCAACTACAAAAAACATGTCTCTTGTTTACAAAAAATTCCTAAAAAAAGGAATTTCAGAAAACCAAAACATCTCAGGCACGAAACCAGTGCTACACTGGCTGAAGGTGCCCTCGATCCACTTCCCCAGATCTGTGATAAAGACCTTACACTGGTGTAAACCCACTCCTCACCAGCCTCTGGCCCCATCCAGCTGGTTTTGCACCCACAGAGTCCCAGGATCACTGAGGCTGGAAAAGCCCTCCCTGCCCATCCAGTCCAAGCTGTGCCCAATCCCCACCTTGTCCCCAGCCCAGAGCCCTGAGTGCCACATCCTTGGACACCTCCAGGGATGGGCACTCTAAACCTTCCTGGACAGCCCCTTCCAGTGCCTGAACAGCTTTTCCATGAGGAAATTCCTGTTGATGTCCAACCTGAGCCTCCCCTGGCCCAGCCTGAGGCTGTTTGCTCTCATCCTGCTGCTCATTCCCTTGATCCCACCCCGGATCCAGCCTCCTGTCAGGAAGAGTGTGTCCCTCCAGACCATGGATTATTTATCACTAGATAAGCATCTATCTCTAGAATCTTTCTTCACTTGCACAGCAGCAAATTCTTCCTCTTCCCATCTGGAATTTCTTTTCCTCCAGGCTACACCTGCAGCACTCCTGACTATTAAATACCAGCTCCACAATAAAAATGCAGCTTCTGTCCATCCTTCCTTTTCCAAAACCCTCGAGGTGAGCAGCACAAGAGCACCTCAGGTTTTCTCAGCTGCCCTGCTTCTTGACAATTAATTGGGGAAAAATCTTTAAACTAGAGGAAAAGAGAAAAGGGAATGAATCTCATTCTTTGGCACGTGAACTCAGGTTCCTGTAGGAACAAACTCAGGGCCAACGATTTTCCTGCAAAAAAGGAAAGAATTGCTTCTCCTGGCATTTGGGTCTGTAAAAATTATCTAAAGATTTCCTGAAGCATTTCCCTCTCTGCTGTGCGCCCCCCCCTTCTGGAATCTCAAACAATCCATTTTTAATGGAATGTTTAAAGGTTTGATGAAAAAGTGATAAGTATTGACTTTTGCTCCGGCTCATTCCCGCTCAGCGTCGCTCCACTGATGAACGAGGAATGTGGGATTTCACAGGACTTCAGCAAAGGGCTCTTTGGGGACCTCTTAAAATCATGGAAATTAGGAATGGGAGACATCTCCATGAGCAGTGTGAGGTGCCAGTGAGGGTGGCTAAAAGAGGAGCCTCCACTTCCAGCTCTGTTACTTCCAACTCTTGATTTCCAGTCCCGCTGTGGGCTGAAATTTCCCTTTTGGAATCCTACAGCAAGAGGAGCAGCAGATTGGGCAGACTGGGAGCAGCCAAGGGCAGAGGGATTGGACAGAAAAACAGCTGATCACAAAATGCAAAGAGAAAAACTTCTTGCCCCCAAATAATGGAATTGTGGAATGGTTTGGGTTGGAAAGGACCTGAAAGACCATTTCATTCCACAGGGGCAGGGACACCTTCCACCATCCCAGGCTGCTCCAAGCCCCAATGTCCAACCTGGCCTTGGACATTCCAGGGATCCAGGGGCAGCCACAGCTGCTCTGGCAATTCCAGCCCAGGCAGGAATTCCCAGTTCCCAAGATCCCACCCAGCCCTGCCCTGTGGCAATGGGAAGCCATTCCCTGTGTCCTGTCCCTGTCCCCAGTCCCTCTGCAGCTCTCCTGGAGCCCCTTTAGGCCCTGGAATGTTCTGGAAGCTCTCCCTGGAGTTTTCTCCTCTCCAGGTGAGCACCCCCAGCTCTCACAGCTTGGATCCCTGAAAACTGAGAGGCTCCAGCCCTGGAGCAGCTCCATGGATTCCTCTGGATTTACTCCAGCAGCTCCAGGTCCTGCTGTTATTGTCCCCAGGGCTGGGGCAGCTCTGCAGGTGAGGTCTCAGCAGAGTTCAGGGGGAGAATGGCAACACACACATTCACAAATCCCGCAATTATTCACGTATCCCGTAATTATTAATTACTATTATCATCATTAAAGTAACATTTGCTTTCAAGCTGCTGCTGCTGGAGAAGAAAGTAACCTTCAGCTCTGAGAAATATTAAAAATAGAGCAATCTGCAAGGAAATGATGATTGACAGAGGGAGAGGTAAAGAGCAACGCTTAAATAATATATGGAAACCTGTAATTCAGCCTGACACAAATTCATTTTTCTCACTCTGCCACTCCAAAGTATCCAATCAATGAGACAAATCTCCATGGCAAAGCCATTATTTAAACAAAGCTGCCTTGGCTTAAAAACACAATAATTTGGGCCAATTTAGGACTGTGATATTATGCACCATTTCACATTGTGATGTGCCAAGAGATCCCACATTGATCTGGGAATGAAAAGCCAACAACTTTGTGACACTTCATAGATTTCCCCCCTTTCTCTTTGCCTCCCAACCCCCAGATGTTGAATAGCCCAGCAGCCACCACCTCTGCTTCCCATTTTGGGTTTGTTATCCCTGAAAGCCAAACTGGGGAGATTTTTTTTAAAAGCAGCAGCAGTAATAAGAAGAGATAACGACTTAAATGCAGCTTTTACAATGCTGCTTTCTTCCCTTTTGAGAAAAGCATCCGGAGTTGTTTTTGTTTTTTTTTTTTTTTTTCCCAAAATATGTTCAATTGCTGCCTCCAAATGCATCAGCAAAGCTGAGAAATGGGAGAAAAACTTTTCCTTGAGTTGGTGGATGGGATGAGATTTTAAGGACTCAATGGGAATTTTGGTTCAGCTCCCTAAAACTCCAAGGAATTAAAATCCGGGTGTTTGTTGGATCAAGGCCAGGGCAGTGCAGAATTGAACAGCCCACAAGGACTGG
The DNA here is from genome assembly GCA_013397095.1 of Sterrhoptilus dennistouni. Taxonomy (NCBI): domain Eukaryota; kingdom Metazoa; phylum Chordata; class Aves; order Passeriformes; family Zosteropidae; genus Sterrhoptilus; species Sterrhoptilus dennistouni. The sequence continues at coordinate 28,047 of VWZU01010944.1, forward strand.
AACAGGAATTGGAAGAAGCTGCCCAAGGAAGGGCTGGAATCACCATCCGTGGGAGTGCTCAGAAATCCTCTGGATGTGGTTTAGTGATGAACACGGTCCTTAATCATTCTTTAATCAATCCCTCCATCTTCTCGGGTTTTTATTCCCCATCCATAAAACGGGAGCAATTATCCTTCTATTCTCTCACCCCTTGTTTGCCCACTTTAGCCACATTTCATCCTCTTTTCATCTGCCTGTGTGCCCTGCTGGGCCCTCACTGAGGCTGAAGGGCTGATTCATCACTGAAATGCTCATAACAAACACCCAGATAATCTAAAACGGTTTTTCACCTCTGGCTTTTGTAGTTTTGCTAATCGGAAAACACGGAATTATCTCAATTTAGCAGCTGTCACTGCGCCACCCACCACTGGTTGAACAGGCTTGGTGCCTCAGCTGAGCAGACAGCATTCCAAGAGAGCTCTAAAAAGGTGATCTGATGCAAAAACTCTGACTTAAATGAGAATATTCCCCTTTTTTTTATTGCCTCACAATGAGATTTCAGCACGGCAGTTACAAGGGAGAGGAAGATGAATTGTCTCTCCAGACTCTGAGCGTTGCCAAGAGCTCCTCGTGGCAAGGTGAAATCCATTCCTCCTTGTGCTGCTTTGTTTTCAGAGATTCCAATCCAAAGTCCTGGGGGTTTTATTGCCCTGTGAGTTGGAAATTGCAGAACAACAGCAGCTCAAAATGTGACAGCACAGAGGCAACTCCAACCCAGGAGGGATTTGGGAGTTTACACTGAGAAGAGACGTTCCAAAGTGAAAAGGTTTTTTTGAGGATGGTTGTGCTCAAAAGCTCTGCCTTGTTTTGAAGTGTCAAATAATCACAGGAAACAGCCCAAATTTGGCTTTTTCCTGCTGTGATGTAACCAGGAGCAGGAATCCCTGGGCTGGTTTTGTGTGGGGGCTGGAACACCAGGACAGACACTCAAAAGTGTGGGGAGAAAATGCAGAAGAGGAACTCGAGAGGAGTCTTGAGTTCCTTGCTGCTCCTGCCAATCCTTTGGGAGCTAGGCAGTGCTCAAAACTGGGATAAAACAAATTTAGTGAGGTCAGGACACTGTTCTCTCAGGAAAGTGTTTCCCCAAGACTTACAGGAATAATAATAATAATAAATAATAAATAAAAATTACTCTGATCCCTCCACATCCACCTGAGTGCTGCTGTTCCCACCAAACTTCCACTGGGCCAAACAACTTGGACTTGGACACTTCCAAATCCCAAATTCCAATGCCTTCACAGAGCCTGGATTTTAATTCTATTTCCCATTTCTCTTGAGGGAGCTGAGGAGCTTTTTCACGATCAGGAAGAAAGTTTATAGACAAACACTGTTTTTATTAAACCAGATTAAACTTGGAACCACCACCCTCGACAAGGAGCCCGTTAAGGTGTAATTTGAGCATCACAGCAGGTGAAAATGAAAATGAAAATAAAAACCAAAAATAAAACCCCTTGACCTTGATGATATTGTGAAGGTTATGACAAGTGAAACACAGGAATGTGACTTTTTGGAATGAAGGAGGAGAACTCTGGCTGATCTTTAGGAAAGACAGCACATGAACCATCTCCTATAATTACCATTGCCAATTACCATTACCATTACCAATCCTATAATTACCATTGCTATACAGCAATGGTAATTTATCAAAAAACCACCCAAATCATTAAAATCCATTATCTAAAACCAACAAAACGTTCTTCAGTAGAACAATCACTGTCACCATCTGAGAATTCCAGATCATCACCTCAATTCCAGACACTGCCTGCTCAATTCTGATTCTCACTTATTTTATCATTGCCTTGATTGTTGCTTTTCCCCCTGCCCAAAAAATAAGCAGAATCTGGGGGAGGCCAAATGGAGCTCCTCACCTAAAGAGACAAATGGATTCTATTGACTTAATCAAGGAGAGTAACAACTCCACAGCTCATTTCTTCAGAGCTGCCTGGAACAAACTCTTGGGGCCCCAAAAACCCACAGCCCATAAATTACGAGTTCATTAAAGAAACGCCAACGGGAACTGCTCGGGAATGGAACGTCCACGTTCCTGCCACGGCTGGTGGGCAAAATATTGACTCCCAGCAAAGCAGGCAGGAGATCTGCACATCATAAATCATGGCCAACTCCCTCCAGCTGATGAGATTTTTCTGCTGCTCTGTGTTTGATGGGATAGGAAAATGAGGGTTATCCCGTTTTTTGCTGTTTGGTTTCGTCACGGTCTTTTCCATGGAGCTGTTGAGTCTCTGCTTCCCTAAACTCGCTGTGGAAGGAGCAGATTTGGGCTCAGATTTGCCAAATTTGGGCTCTAATGTTGATGGATTATTCCTCTGAGAGCTACAGGCAGCTCTTGGGGTGTCCTGTGCAGGGCCAGGAGTTGGACTCAAGGATCCTCAAGGGTCTCTTCCAACTCAGGATGTTCCCTAAAGGGGCAAAATCTCACTTTTCCCCCTCTGGATGGGTGAAAATCCTGGGACAGAGATTTTCACAAATACACAGGGAGCGGCATCGAGGGAGATCAGTGAAAAGAGGATAAAGCAACCAAGCACAAATTGCCCAAATTGCTAAATATTAGCAACAAGCCTCCAAATTACCCGGAGCGAAGCAGCTTCTCTGTACAATTCCTGTATTGAGAGTTGAAAAAAAATGTTACATCAGGACCAAAGAGTGATTATATTGATTGGTACGCCCTGAACCACAGGGATAGGAAATAAATGAGGGGGGAAAAAAAAAAATCATACACACACACAAAAAAAAGGAGAAAATATTTCTAACAACTTCATGTATTTCTCTCAGGGGTCCACAGCCATCAAGGCACAAAAAAACTTCTGTTCCAAGAGGGAATGATCAGTTTTTATTTCCAGGTGAATACATGACAGCTGAGTTCTATTTTTGGGGGTTTTTTTAACTACTTGGCAAAATTTCAAAATTTTAGGGAGTGCACACCCAAACTCGAATATTTATTGCTCCTAATGGGCCAAATTAGGCTGTTGGTGATTAAGACTCGAGCCTGGAATAAATGAATGGGCTCTTCACACCCCAAGCCTTTGATCTCCAGGGCTTTGGACTGGATCCAAATGGAAGTGAAAGCTGCTGGGGTCTGGGATGTGGCCACTGTGAGTTGATTACCTTGAGCTATTGTTTTTAGCCCATTTTAGGGTGGGCTGGGCTGAAATGTGGCCCTGCACCCCTGAGATATCTGTGCCACCACTGTTTCTGCTCTACTGACACAGATTTTCTGCTTTAAGGAGGATTTTCTGTGGGCAGGCAGAGCTTCTGTCAGAGCAGAAGCAATGGGAAAAAAAAAGTATTTTCCCTACAATCTGAGGAAAGATGCTGTCAAGACTTTCTTCACTCACCTCTCCTTAATTCTATTTTTTCCCCTCTTGCCTGTTACTGCTGCCCTTAGAGCAACGTCCTGCCTTGAGGATTTTGGGCATCACCACATGGACAGAAGGCAGAGCAGCTCCAATTCATCCCATTCCCCACATTAAACAACCACATTCCAAAGGAAAACTCGTTCCTGGGTTCCTACAAGTGCATTGGAAATTAAGAGGAAAAGCCCAGAGAGCAGAGAATGTTTCTGGTAGTGGCTACAGTTAAAGTTAAATAGAAAGGTCACCTCATGGACTGTATTCCTGCTATGAACCAACAAATTATTTCCCTTTTTGCTGTGATTGTTTGCAAATCAGTTTGAGAAGCTTTCAGAGCCACAGTGACATGGAAGGAGTGGGGACAAGGAGACGGGAGCTTTACCTCTCTCTGTGTCAGGTTATTCATGGCTTCTCCTTCACCTCTGTCCTTCCATCCATAAAAAACGGGACAACGACCCTTCCAAACTCAGAACCTGCCAGGTGCTTCTTGATTTTTAGGCAGAAACCTCCTTAGAAATCAGTTTTCCCAATTTAAGTCCCAGCAAACTCATCAGCTGAGATGCAAATGCTCGGAATTGGAAGAGAAAGCTCCAGGGAGAGCTCAGAGCAAGGAATTCCTGCCTGGGCTGGAATTCTCAGAGAATCTGTGGCTGCCCCTGAATTCCTGGAAGTGTCCAAGGCCAGGCTGGAGCAGCCTGGGACAGTGGAAGGTGTCCCTGCCCATGGCAGGAGTTGGAATCATCTTTCAGGTCCTTTCCCAACCCAAACCATTCCATATTTCTGTGATTATGAGCAAGTGATTACGAGGACACCCAGTGCACACCCAGCTTTAGGATGAACCCCTGAACACCAGTGACAGACACTGAATGAACAGCTCACACCAAGTCCCAAAGCAAAGCTGTGCCGAGCACAGAAGCCAGAAAGTCAAACTCAAGGAGAAAGAGAACCCAGTGAACATGGACTGAGACATCCACACAAGCACAGAAGTCAGAAAGTCAAACTCAAGGAGAAAGAGAACCCAGTGAACATGGACTGAGACATCCACACAATCCCAAAGTGCTCCCCATTTGTTGAGAAAGATGAATCAGGGAAACCTTATAAATGTAATTGCTTAGCAAAAGATTCTGAAAATATGAAACCTAGAATCAAAATAAAAATGAAAGCTTACTTTAAGTTGTAAGATACCAAGTTTTAGTTGCTGTATAACCTGAAGACAATAGCCTAGCCAGCTGAAGAAGAATCCCTTTTGATTAAACAGTACCTTTCTGCTGGCTAAAAGATCCAAAGGTCAATGTAGCAAACCAAAAAAGTCGAAAGAGTTTAAAATATAACACATGGTAATGTAGTAGTTCTTATAGGCTGTATGTAGATTCTATAGGATTTTGTGTCTTGTATTGGTTGGTCACTGTAAATTAGAATATTCATCACAAAAAGAGATATAATGTATTGTAACCCATTGATATATCCCATTCCATGAATGGAATATTCCCCTTTCAAACCTCATCCTCTGGCCCTGTACCCCATCTCAGGAGCCCTGGGCCAGTGGAAGCAGGTCCTGGCAGGGGATTTCTGTCAAAACCTCTGCCTTCAGCCTTCAACACTGAAGCATCTGCCTCATCATAACCCTGAGAGGTTCGATCCCACTCCAGAGGCAGCAAATTGGGATGCTGAGGACCTCACTGCTGGGAGATTGGATGTGAAAGGCAAAATGGAGCAATCAGGACGAGCCAGGCACCAGCAGCACTCGGTGAAGTCTCACTGACAAACAGCCCCGATGTCGAATGAATGATTTAGCACTTGTTAAACTTCTCCCATTGTGAAAGCAACCTATTATTTTCCTTGCTTGCTGCTCTGCAATGCTTCAATCGCTGACAGAAGGAGTGAGGGAGAAATAATAGAGTTCATTTTCGATTGCTGTCGCTCAATAGCTCGTTCTGTGTTACCCCATCTGCCATTGTTTCAGCAACAAGGGAGCTGATGGCTTTTCCTCATCCCCTTCTCTGATCCCACCTCTGACGACTCCTCCGTCTTTAAAAGACTCCAATAATATCCTGGAATGGTACAAAGTGTTCAATTCCAGGTGTTTTTTTAAAGAAAAACAGCACTCAGGGAAGGAGGATGCCGAATTTCAAGTTTTAATTCCTGTCATGGCAGTTACTGATTAAAGCTTTGGGGTTTTTTGACAGCTCGAGGAGGAGTGAATTTGATGAAGCTCAAGAAGGGCAAGTGCAAGGTGCTGAAGTGGGTCAGGGTTTCCCTAAAGAAGGGATTGAGAGCAGCCCTGACCATGCTGGGCATGTCCATGTCCACTCAGTCCAAAAAATCCTGGGTCAACGTGGGCAGAAGGTGAGGGGTGGGATCATCCCCTTCTGCCCAGCTCAGGTGAGACCTGCCTCCAACATCACAGGGACGTGGAGCTGCTGGGCTGAGTCCAGAGGAGGCCACAAAAATTAGGAGAGCAGGAAGCCTGGTGGGAATGATGCACCCCAGGCCCTGCTTTGCCTTTGCAGGGAGGTAAGAGAGGGAAGAACTGAGATTTTCCTGCCCCAAAGTGTCTTAATCCATTCAAGGAGCAAACAAGCCACAAGAACAGACTCTGCACTGATCATCAAAGCTTCAGAGTCAAGTCTGGACTTGGTCCTCCCAGGATTTCCTCTATCACTGCCATAACCTCTGGGTGTGCAGGGATGACTCTGGACAGCAGCACTTTCAGTTCAGCTCAGAGGAGATGTGGTCACACAGAGCTGCTCCTTGTGTGTCCCTAAAAACGCATCAAACCCAGGTCCCAACAGCAGGATGGGAACAAGACACACGAAGAGGAAAACTGGGTTAATATTGTACCCTGGAGGAATCTTCAGGAGGGAAATAAATCTCATGGAAGGTTCTTTACCCATGGCAAAGGGGTGGAACTGGGTGATCAGGAAGGTCCTTTCAACCCAAACCCTTCAGGGGTGATTTTATGAAGGTGGAGCTGGTACAGACAGGAATGAGGATGGGCAGTGAGAGAAATGACAGATTTGTCTTTACAAACAAGCACTGGGACTGCTGGTAGATAAAATCAGCACTGAGAGATAAAAAAAAAAAAAAAAGGGAAGGATCCCACTGATGGATGAATGGAAAAGAAGGTATTTGCCTTAACAAACAAACTGTAGGTTTGCTGATCAATGAAACTGGATATTGAAAGATGAAAGAAGGAATGGGGAAAAAACCCTTAAATTCCATAAGAATTAAAAATTAAAAGGGGGGTTATACATTAAAGGGGAATTTTAGGTATCAGTCTGTACCTCTCAAGCACCTCAGCCAATGGGGAAAGAAAGAGGGAAATTAGGATAAACAGGAGGCTGTGTCCACCAAGAATTTGAGAGACCCCAGGGGAAATGCCCCATGACCTCTGCCTTTATTCCAATAAAGTAAAAGGACTCCTCTGTCTCCTTTTTGGACATTTGTGGATCAATATTCCCAACAGCAGGACAAGGGACTGGAGGTGAGAATGGGAGATTTCAGCCCACTAAGACCAATGAGAAAAAAGCTAAAGCAGAAGGTGAATTTTCACCATGTGTGGACTCAGAACAACATAGCAAATGGAGAAAGCGGAAAGCTGCAGATACTCCTGACTCTACAGACGGGACTGAATGTTTCCTTGGGTGAGAAATAAATCACACAACACACTGGAACTGCTTGCAAAGGGCAGCTCAGGAATACACCGTGGACTTGTGCAAACCTCAAAAGAGAGATGACTTGCAATCCATGGAACATTAGGGGCTTTTTTTGGGAGTCTGAGAGGAGCTGACCTTTGGGGCTACACCCCAAGTGAACCAAAGAGGAGTGGACAACCTCTCTAAGAGGAGACACAAACCAGAATTTGTATTTTTATCTCAGTTGACACAAAAACAAATCGCTGCAAAGATTCACTGGAGATCCAGGATCTCTTTTTTGGGGGTGCCAGGTCCCGAATCTCTCCCATCCCCTTGTGCCTGTGGGGAGGAGGATCCATCTGTCCCACTGCCTGGTGGGAACATGCTTTCCCTTTCCAAGAATTAAAAAAAAAACCCAAAAAACAAAACGCTGGAATATTAAAACGAAGACTTTTCGAGTCAGCCCCACTCCAGTTAGGAAAAAAATCTATCTAAATATAGTCAGGTATATCATATCCCAGCCCTTCACCAGGAGATTTCCTGGGAGCAGAGCTACGGGTGTAACAATTCAAAATCCCTGTTAATGTATAAAAACAGTTGCAAGAAGCTGGAGGTTTCCACGATTCCAGACTAAAAAGCCATAAACTGGAGCACATTAAGAAAATAACTGCTGCGCTGGTCTTATTTTTTTTTTTTTAAACTTCTAATAGCTTGTTTTGTCTCCATCAGCAAAGAGCCGCTCTCAAATAATTGCTCTAAATGACTCTTTGAAGGCACATCTCTATTTGCAAAGCCCATCAAGTTACCAGACAAGTCCCAAATCTTCCTTTCCTAATTTACTGTAAGGATGAACAAACAGAGGGAACTTCACGCGGTAATTACTGCCAGCACAGCTCAAGAGAGAGAGAGAGAGGTGAATTACTAATCTCCCCCCAGTTCTGCTTTTAGATGGGATTTAAAGGACTCCAGACAGGGAATTTACATTGATTTCTTATGAGGGCAATCTCTCATCAAACAGCGACCAAACAGTGACTTTGGTTCCCACTGCTCCCAGTTGGTTCCCAGTTGGCTCCCAATTGGTTCCCAGTTGGCTCCCAGTTGGCTCCCAGTTGGTTCCCAGTTGGCTCCCAGTTGGTTCCCAGTGCTCCCAGTTGACTCCCAGTTGGTTCCCAGTTGCTTCCCAGTTGATTCCCAGTTGGTTCCCAGTTGGCTCCCAGTTGACTCCCAGTTGGTTGATTTGAGAGAGTCAAAATCTCACAGTTTTCCTTTACGGCATCGAGTTATTAAAGCCAAAAAAACGACCCAACAGCACCAGGACTCAGCTCAAGCCTCTTGAACGAGCACAAACAAATCAGCCAGACCTTAAAACAGCCCCTTAAAACAGTTTATTCTGGATGCCAGCTGAACTCCTACAGGTTGGAAAGTGCTCCTGATCCTGCAGTTCACAGGCTGAATCATCCCGGGACATGAATAAAGATGAGAACGTTTAACAACGGCAACAGGCTCCGATCAGAGTTAGAGCAGAAGTGTTTATTCCTTATCAAAACCGAGAGAAATATTTTAAAGACAAAGATACATCCAGTTACCTGCAGCAAGCAAAGAAGAAACTGGAAGAGTTAGAAGATTTAAGGAAGTCATAATTTCCTTTAAAGACGTGTTAGGGCAGAAAATAAAACACAGGGTGCTCATTCCAACCTCAGTCACTGTCGAATACAAACTGGAATTACATTTCACTCAGGCAGACTTAGATGCTGTAGAATATTATTTTGGAGAGGTGGCAGAGAGAGAGTTTGGAAGGTTTTCCCGTTTTATGTTTTAAGATGAACTTCTCAACTTCTCACAGGTTTGTAAATAAAGCCAGGCTCTTTTCCAGAGACCCAACTCCAGTGACACCACTGGGACAGGGCAGGATTGAAGTGTTTTTGGGAACATGGCATTGTTTGGGTCGTTACAAACACATCAGCATGTTGGGTTTTCCTTCTTTGTAGGGCAAGCCTTAAATTGTTCATATGGAATAAAAAATGGAATAAAAATTCCCTCTCCAGGATTTGCAAACTGACCTCATGTGCTTAGTGAAATCTAAGTCTTAAAAATAGGATTTATGATGCAAACATTAATGTGCACCTGAAACACGAGGGCCAGGTCTGTCCAGGCACACCTGGAGCAATCCCAAAGTCTCCTCATCCACACTGAGATGGAGCTGGCAGGTGCCCCAGAGCTGTCGGCAGCTCGTCCCCCAATCTGGGGCAAAAGTTGCTGGCAGAGCTTCAAGGAGCGTTTTTTTTCACAGCTTTTTGATTGATGGGTGATGCCACCGACCTGAGGAGACCCAGAAACACAACCAGCTCCAGGCCCTGCCTCAGGCTGGGCTGACAGGATTGGGAATTGGGCCACGGATGCCACAGGTGATGATGGATCACTTGAGCAGGGAGGGTTGGGAGATTTGTGAAGAATGACTGAACCCCTGTGCTCCAAACACTCTGAAATTCTTGAGTGAATATTCATGAATTTGGAAGCACAGAAAAACTACTTCCTTCCAATTTGGAGGCAGAGGAAAGCTCGATGTTAAAGAGAGAGGGGGAGCATTTTATAGAGTGGGAAAAAAAGACATAAATTCCATGATCTAAAGGGATGTTCTTGGCCTTTCTTGTAAGGTCAAGGGATGTTCATTCAAACCCCTGCAGTAAAGATACCCAGAAAGCCACTGCTGAGTGTCAGAGTAGGGAAATGCAGAAACTGTTCAAAAATAATCAGGTGGGAACAACCCAGTGGCATCTCCCAGCTGTGGGGGTGGATCTATGAAGGCCTGATAGAATCCCTTGGAAGAGTTAGAAAGTAAAACAAGCCAAACCTGCCAAAATTTCAAGTATCTCCCTTGACCATCCTCATAATTTTCTTACCCCGTTTTGCCCATTTATTAAAAACCCAAGAGATGCAAAGCTCAGGGAAAAAAGAGCTAAAAACTCAACCACCAATTCTTCTCTCCTCTTTCCTCCAAATCACTGTTTCCTTCAAAAAAACCCACAAAACCTCATCTGGTTAAACCCACACTCGTTCAGACTTGGGCTCAGCCACAAATTTGACATGGATCAATGACACCTTGTCCTGAGAAATCAAAGGATCATCAGGAAACAAAAGTGTTGACCCAGAAGAATTTGTACCAGTTCCCCCCAGTCCGAGTCCTCTGATCTGCCTGATGAGGCTGACAAAAGTGAGGCAGCTGGAGGAGGATGATGATGATGAGGAGGGAAGGCTCACAAAGGGAAGAAAGGCCAGCTCAGAAGAGAGGAGACCCACAACGGAAAGGAAGGGGAGAGGGAAAAAGCTTTACAGTTGGAAAAGAGCAGATGACATTCAAGAGGGTCACGGAGTACGGAAAATGAGCCGGAAGATTGAAAGGTTTGTGGAGGGGGGAAGAGCTGACTTTGAAAAACATTCCTTGATCTCTTTTCCTTCATTGAAATGTTTTCTTCACAAGGCCCAAACAACAAAAACATGAAGGGAGAGCCGCATCCACCGGCTGAACATGAAGGAATGTTCATTCCAAAGTTGTATTGACTAATTCTCCTCCTGGAGCCACACGTTTGATGGCACATCCATTTGTTTCCACCCCAGCTCAACGGCACAATCATTTGTTTTCATTCCTATTAGGAAAACGAGCCATGAGGTAAAAAAACAAAAACAACAAAACCAGCCCGGTATAAACCTCTTTTTTTAAATTCCACACATATTCCATGTTTCCTGCTCATTATAATGCGACTCAGAATCTCAACTCTTAAATCCCCCCCAGGCAAAATCGTCCACTGGTTGAAATTTGTTTAAAACCATGGAAGTACATTTATTTTAACTAAATGAGGATCTGACTCCGAGTTCATTCTACGGTGAGTTAACAAATACGAGGCAAGGCTGGAATCTTAATTCATTCCAACAGTAGCCAAGGGCAAGTCTGGACATCAAAACTCATTTTGGATTAGGAGAGAACGGCCCTGGGTTAATTCCCAGTGTAATGGGATCTTTAGCACCATGTGGACAGAGCCACCAAAGATGTGGTTTTGAATGTCACAGGGTGCTCCTATGTAGGGATGGAAAGACAAAGACAGAATATTGGGATTTCCCAGGCTGAAGAGGAGCACTGTTATTGGAAACATCTGTGAGAACAGTCAAACACTCCCTCTTCCTCCCCAGTTATTCTCCTACAGCATCAGAAACTGGGTTTTCTTCCCAGCACAGAATTCCACCTGCAGTTCAGGAGTGGGTTTTCCTCATCATTATTCCTTCTCTTTCCTTACTCTGTTTTTTGAGTGTCTTGGAAAAGCAAGGCCACACTCCACTCCCAGTCCTGCATATCCCAAAAGATGTTTGTAGAATCCTGGAATGGTTTGGGTTGGAAGGGACATTAAAGCCTGTCCAGTGTCACCCCTGGGATGGTCAGAGACACCTCCCATTGTCCCAGGCTGCCCAAAGCCCCAATGTCCAACCTGGCCTTGGACATGCCAGGGATCCAGGGGCAGCCACAGCTGCTCTGGCAATTCCAGCCCAGGCAGGAATTCCCAATTCCCAAGATCCCATCCAGCCCTGCCCTGTGGCAGTGGGAAGCCATTCCCTGTGTCCTGTCCCTTGTCCCCAGTCCCTCTGCAGCTCTCCTGGAGCCCCTTTAGGCTCTGAAATGTTCTGGAAGCTCTCCCTGGAACATTTAAACATCTTAGACTGGTAAAGCAACTTCTCCATTCAGCTCAGAGGATTCCAGAGGGTCCCTCAGCAGGGCCAGCACAGGGACAGTCCCTGCCCTGCAGCTGGGACAAACCAGGATGTTGTTGATCCCCTGTTTCTCAAACAAAAACCAGTGAGAAGCTTCTTCCAATGCTGAGTTTGCTGGACATACCAGCATTTCTTTCAGCACATTCCACATTGGGGTTTTTAGGTGCTTTGACAGCAGAGCAAGGACGTTCTCTCCTCTGGATTCCTGCTCTTTGTGTCCTGTTGTCCTGCCCAGGAGAGCGCAGGGATGTAGAGTTTGTGATTCCAGAAATGAGAGAGGGGCTGATGCAGACACACAAATCAACCTCGCTCACCCAGAGCAATTAGAGCTGCCTCATTCCCACAAACATCCAGCATCCATTAGGGAGGCCTGCCATGTCCCTGAACTAATTTACTTCACCCAGCAGTTATTTCTGCTCACTCCTCCTCTGCTCACACAATTCCTGGAGCTTTCTGCAGAGAAATGAGAATGCATTTCGCCCAGGAAGGTGAAAATCTTGGCCAAAGTCAGTGCCAGGCTTCCAATTCCTCTTTTCATTAGGCAGCAAGCGACTCCTTTAATTCCAGGATGTGCATCCAGAGGCAGAAGAGATGTCTCTAGTGGTTTCCTGATGCCATCCTCCCCCTCCTAAAAATATCCAATGGAGGCGGTGCCTGCAAGATTCCTTTCAAAGCTCTGTGTGAATTGCTGATGGGAAGGAGCTCCTGCACACCAAAGCTCATGGAAAGCTTTATTCTCCCACACAGGGAAAGGATTTATTTAACCAGAATGAAAGGGAGACGGAACACAAGACACGTATCCTCCTGTCCAACTGGGAATTCCAGCTGTCTCAATGATATGTAAATTATATTTGGATTTAATGCGGGTCTGGTTGGAAGAGGGATGAGTCTGAAAAGCCTGTTCCTTGTCCAGTGCATCTGCTCTGGGTGTGGATCCATGGAGCTTCCATCACTAAGGGTGGTCACAAATCATCCCTGCAATTTTTTCCCCTGGAATTAATTATCTATTAAATGGTTTCGCTCCCGTTAAAAAAATCCATTTGCTCCATGCAAAGCTCACAGCACCTGAAAATAGAAATGGCTCATCCAGCTGGAAATTGAGGCAACCTCTGTTGGATTTTTTACTATTTCTGATTGTCTGGATGTCTCCAGGCATGTTACAGCTTCCATGATGTGTCCAGTTCTGGGATCTTCAAGACAAGAGGGATCTCAAATGAGCTGGAGCGTGTCCAGAGAAGGGAATGGAACTGGGATGGTGCTGGAGAACCAGGAAAAGCTGAGGGAGCTGGGAAAGGGGCTGAGCCTGGAGAAAAGGAGGCTCAGGGGGGAATTTGTGGCTCTGCACAAGTCCCTGCCAGGAGGGGACAGCCAGGGAGGGATTTGGGATCTAATCCCAGGGAACAGGGACAGGAGGAGAGGGAATGGCCTCAGGCTGGGCTCAGGGTGGACATCAGCAGGAATTTCTCCATGGAAAGGGTGGTCAGGGCTTGGCAGGGGCTGCCCAGGGAGGTTTGGAGTCCCTATCCCTGGAGGTGTCCAAAGAACAAGTGGATGAGCAGAAAGTTCGTCCTGGACTTGTCCTTATCCAACAGCCAGCAAATTCCACATGGATGGGACATCAGATCCCCCAAACTCCTGCTGTCCCCAGCTCCATTGAGACTCTGACATCCCTGTGATCCAGCTGTACATTCCCCCCTGCTGCTCCCAATCCATCCCAGTCCCAGTGCCAGGCACGTTGTTAACACTGTAATTCCTCCTTTATTAGATCCAGGCATCCCTGGGAGCCCTGTGAATTTCCATCATTATCCCTTCACTGGAGTTGTGTTCCCTGACCTGCTGAGATGTTGATCACCACCTCACCCCACGCCCCAGTGGGACCCATTATTTATCTTATTCCATTTTGCAGCGTGGAGTAAATAAATAGCATTAAAGTGCTAAATTTATTCATGGAAATGGGGCTGCGTTTTTTGCATCCCGGAGCCATTCCTTAAATCAAGGAAATGCTGTTAATAGGCTGCAATGAAGATGTAAAACATCCATTTTAATATGGGCTGTAATAAAGGCAGATTGCAGGAGCTGATGATGACATTTTACATGTGGGGGCAAGGATGATGACACTTTAATATCTCCAATTCCTGGACTCAATTCCATGCCACGCAGCCCAAGAGGGCTGTATTAATTATTACAGCGTCATCTCAAAGAAATTAATTCCAGTCGTTACCAGAGGACGCTCATTAAGCAACAATTGCTTGGCTGCTTGAGCAAATCCCATACCCTGGGAGGGGACAGGAGCACGGTGACAACCAGCTGTGACACAGTCATTGCCATCCCCAAACCTTTTGTGGTGGCAGAGCTGGGTAGGACACGAGATGATCTTCACCAGAGGCAGCAAAGCTGTTCTGTGCTGGAGGAGCCCCTGCCATCAGTGGGAGAGCTGGGATTGAGTCCTGCAAAGAGCAGGATCCCATTTTTTGGATTTTCAATTCAATTATAAAAGCTTTTTGATAAAGGTTTGATTGCTTTAATCAAAATACTGCTCCATCCGTGGAAGAGCCCAAGGCCAGGTTGGATGAGGTTTGGAACAACCTGGGATAGTGGAAGGTGTCCCTGGTCATGGCAAGGCGTGGAACTGGATGAGCTTTAACATCCCATAACCCAAACCATTCCAGAATTCTGGGAGTTATATCAAATCTTCACCTTCTTTAAAATCCTCTTCTTATGAATTAAAAACAAATTAAGTTTCCTCAAACTGATCCAGAGCAATAACAAAGTGAGAGGAACATCTTTGTCTTTCTGCGAAGCAAAACTGAGGACTCCTTTAACTCCTCCTGAATTCTACATGTCAAAATTTCCCTGAAATGGACTATTCAAAGCTCCATGTGCATGAAGACATTATTAAGTTATTCTCCTCTAAAGAAAATATTCAAGAAATCCTGGTCTTCCAAGAATGAGGCACCAGAACCATGGAAACACAGAATGGTTTGGATTGGGAGGGATCTTAAAGATCTTCTCATTCCAACCATGAACACCTTCCCCAAGGACACCTCCTGTTCTTCCCCATCCATTCTGGGGAATACACCAGATTCAGACCTCAAAACTGAAAAATTTCATTTTTCATCCTAATTTTATTTTAAACCTCTAAAAGTCCAGTGCTGAAACCAAGGCACAGAACAGGTCACTCCACACAAACACCTGCCCCTCACCAGCTGCATTCCAGAGCTCTCCTTTAGAGCATGTTAATTCTTTGTTTCTTAGGGATTTTTATTAATTTGCATTATTAAAGCCAGTTTGAGACCAAAAATTAATGCACAAGTGCCAAGAGTGTGAGCACAGAATTCAGATATGTGAATTCACAGCGAGGAAAAAAGACAACAAACTGTGTCTTACCAAGGGATGGAAAGGGAAAATTACACCCATTTATTCCTTAGCCAAATTGCTACTTGCATTTATTCACGGGATATAATTATGGATAGCAATCACATTTTCCCTTCAGACTCAGTTTTGGTTCATAATTAAATTCAGGAGAGGTGGCAGGAAATGACATTTAAAGTTTGCCACCACTGAGCCAAACCCAAAGAGAGTGAGCTGCAATTCTGTGTTTCTCCTGTGGAAGAAAACTTCAGCTTAGGGCCACAACACAGCCAGGATTTTCCAGGATTTGCTCAGAAATGGTCAAGGATCATCCTAAGCCCCACCAGGTACCTCCACCACAAACTGGATTGAAACAACCAAGAAAACTCCTCCTTGCCAAAGACACCAAAAATCAACCACGGCCTACAGAAGGTTTGCCTTTAATTTGTGTTTGGCGATGACCACACAAAATAGAAAATATCACCAAAATCAATTTATTACAGCCAAAGACCAGCAGGCACAGACAAAAGAAATATGGGAGAGTGGATGGGATGAGAAAGGGAATGTGCTGCCACACCCAGGGATGAAGCAATGCCGTGACAGAATGATCCCTCCTGTCCACCTGGAACCATTTCTCCCCCACAAGCCACAGGAAAATCAAATTTATAAATGTTAACGTGTTGTTTGTAAAGGCCAGGTCAGTATTTGCTGTGACACAAGTCGAGGGGAAGCAAATCCATCTCAGCATCAGGTCACTGTGGGACAGCAGTGACATTAAAGAGAGGAGGATCCCAACCCTTCCCCAAGTGAATTTGTTGCTGGGATAAGGTTTGATCCCCTCTCCCTTCTGCTCTGGTCTCTGGGAGGTGGCAGCAAAGTAACAGAAAGTTTAGAAAAATTAATTTTCTCTACTATTGTGATGTTGATTTGTACCAAAATGGTCAGAAAATAGGAAGAGTCCTTAAAAAAAACAATGTAAAATGAAAGTGGAGTGAAATTTCTTAGATTTATCCACAATGGGCTGTGGCAGTGAAAGAAGGAATTCCTATTAAAGCAGGTTTAAATGTCATTAGGGGAAGGGGGAGTTGGTGCTGCCACTCCAGCTGGTTTTGACAAAAGGTTCACCTTTTGGAAGGAAATTATAGAAACGTGGAATCCATAAGGTTGGAAAAGACCTTAAAGTCCAACTGTCACCCCAGCACCAACATCACATTCACCACTAAATTATGAACTCAATCCACATCTTTTCTGAACATTTCCATGGATGAGACTCCACCTTTTCCCCAGGCAGCCAGTTCCAGCATTTGACAACCCTTTCCATGGAGAAATTTCTCCTAATACCCAATCTAAACCTCCTCTGGCACAACTCAAAGTTATTTCCTCAAATGTCTGAGCCTTGATCTCAAATCTGAAATCCTTTGCTTGTACCCACCCTATCTCCTTTTAGGAGCTTCTCAGTGGAAAATTCAACCCAAAGGGGAAAAGGCAAACCAAGGATTTGATTCATCCAGATTTAGAATAAGAGAAGAGCCATTGATGTCTCAACCCCACAGGGCACCTTCTTCCCAGAAGTTTCCCTGTCTAAATTAATTGTTGTGAAATGCAGCCACAAGAAATAAAAATCATCCACCCTCACTGAAATATGTGACTTAAAAGATAAAGCATTAAAATAATGGTAATAATTATTCTAATAATAAATGATCCCAATAATTCAAGGAAATGGGGTCGCTTTGGATATTTGACTGGAGAGGTTTAAGGAAAAGCTTTGCGAACTCAGCAAAACCAAAATTCATGGAACTTAAAGGAAAATTATTACCCTGAGACTGCCATGGGCTGAGTTTAACCAAAAGGGCGTTTTTAAACTTTTTATCAGTATCAGAATCCTGGGTGGTCCACCTAGAAGACATTATCAGTATGTCATCACGTAATTATTAAATACACATATACTTCATTGCTTCCTTGGTGAACGCTGGGATGATGGAAATTCTGGGATCAACAACAAAAATCAGTTTTGAACAACACAAAGCTGCCAGAGCTCCTGTAGATGGAAAAGGAGAAGAAGGATGATGAGGCCACGTCCTTTCTGACATTCATTCCAGGAAAACTGAGAACTGGATCTTGCTCTCCCTTTCAGATGCAGCTCAGAAGGTGAAAAAGCCTGTTCACACTGTCCTCACCCCTGGATGGAATTTGTCTGTGGGAATTCACATTCCCACCTATTTGACGTGCAAAGCAAGAGGAAATTTCTCACCGTGATTATAAATATCCTGAAGGAAAATGTGCACATTTAATTATCAGCTCAGCTTTGTCCTTGAGCATCAGATGAGGAGGAGCTTGAGGAGCCCTTGGAAGGCTCAGACCAACCCAAGCCCATCCAACATCAGCAGGACCTGGAGGTGCTGGAGAGATTCCAGAGGAATCCATGGAGCTGATCCAGGGCTGGAGCCCCTCTGGATCCAGGCTGGGAGAGCTGGGGGTGCTCACCTGGAGAGGAGAAGCATCCAGGGAGAGGTTCCAGAACATTTCAGAGCCTAAAGGGGTTCCAGGAGAGCTGCAGAGGGACTGGGGACAGGGACAGGACACAGGGAATGGCTTCCCACTGCCACAGGGCAGGGCTGGATGGGAGATTGGGAATTGGGAATTCCTGCCTGGGCTGGAATTGCCAGAGCAGCTGTGGCTGCCCCTGGATCCCTGGAATGTCCAAGGCCAGGTTGGACATTGGGGTTTGGAGCAGCCTGGGACAGTGGGAGGTGTCCCTGTCCATGAATGGGGTGGAGTGAGATGAGCTTTAAGCCCTTTCCAACTCAGCCATTCTGGGATTCTGTGACTGCAGGAAAAGGCTGATTTTCCTCTCACACTAACACAGCTCAGCACCTCCCAATAACCCATGAATATCCATCTTTTTTAATTCATCCTGCTCTGGATTCCATAAAACCAGACCAGACTGCACCAGTACCAAGTCACTGCTGTGATTTCTATTGGAATGAACAAAATCTGATAATCCTCATGTTGTGTCCCAAAAACATCACAGTGTCCTGAGTTCAAGGGAGAGAATTTTGTACAGAAACAGGACCAAATAAAGGCCAGAGATGTGTGAAAAGTGGGAGCACCATTTTGCTGTGCTTTTTGTTCCACAGCTGAACAAAGGGCAAAAAAAAAACAAACCAACAAACCCAAAGGAGAGAGGTTGAAGCACAGTCAGTGATTTTCCAGCTGAGGATTCTCCAGCTGCCCATCCCTGCTGGCACCACGGGGAAGCTTTGCTGCTGCTGCTGAGGATTCCAATCCCCCACATCTCCTTCCATAAACCCAATCCCACCTCCCTGAGGCACTCAGGCTTCGTCTCCCTCCATAAACCAACATTCCCTGCCAAACCCAAAGTGACACCAGAGTCACCCAGCCCTTGGCAGGCACTGGGCACAAATCCCAGCCTTTTCCAGATGCTGCAGCACACAGACAGCCCTGGAGCCTGGAAATCTCCCTCTTGGCCACCAGGAGCAAAGGAAAAGCCAGGCTGAGCTTTGGGAGGATGGACATTGATGGTCTGTGACACTTCTGACCTCTCTGGGGTCACTGCTCACACGAGGTGGGAATTTTTCTCCCCCCTCCCTGAACTTTGTTGTGACACTGATATCAAAAACGTCAAAAGATTTACTGTAAAAAAAAGCACCTCCAGGCCAAGTTTAAGGTGATTTCTATGCTCTTGTTTTGCTTTTCTTTTTTTCCCCTCAATGTGTTTTGTTCCCAAGAGGGGACTTTACACAAATCACTGTAAAAAATACACATAAAACTCTTTTTTTACACCTCCCCAACTACTCTGCTACTCCCAACATCAGCTGGGTCCTTGTTCTCTGCCCACCTGCAGCACCACAGTTCCTATTCCATCTCTTTGAGGGAATACCTACAGCTCCTGTGGCTTTCCAAAAAAAAAGAAAAAAAAATTAACACTGGAGTTGTTATTGTGCAATTATTTTGCAGAAGTTACATATCAGTGCTAAAAAAACAAAAAAAGAGCAACCAAATGACAAGGCACAGGAGATGGAAAAGAATTCAAACATATGTTGGAAATGTCACGAGCAGCAAAGCTCAGAGCAGCAAAAGCCACCAGAAAGAGGCAAAAAAAAAAAACAAAAAAAAACCAACCCTAAAACTGCTAAATATAATTAGGTGTTTAATTAGGGAACCAAAGCATTACTAATATAGGCTTTAAATTTTGGGAATTTGAGGCGTAGAAACGAAAGCAAAACCTTTCTATTTCGGGATGACTTTGTGCAGAAAATGAATCTGTAAAAATAACTTCCCACGAAGCAACAAAGCTCAGCAGCCTTGAGAATCTTGGGGGGGAAGGAAAAAAAGTGTAAATAAGGCTCCCAAAATGCACTTCTCATAGTCAGAGGGACAGAAAAGGGATTTATTTAATAAATCTTCTTCTCAGACTTCTGCTCTTTGGAGCAGGGGTGTCCTGGAGGAGATGGGATCAGAGATTTATTGTGGCACAGCTTCAACATGGACCTAGAGCAGAGGTTTTGGGGAATTTGAGTCTAAAAAAGAATAATTAGGAGGAGAAAAGCTCCTGGTAGAGTCTCAAACTCCTTAATTCACCACTGTTTTGCAGCTAGAACAAACAAAAAAAAAACCCCACAAATGGGTTAAATAAGAGCAGTTTTGTCCAACATTGTCCTACTTATTTTGACGCAGAGGAAAAACGAAATCACTCCAGTGAAATTCCAAAGGGGGAAGGAACTCCAGTGTGAAGGTCCATGAAGTGACAGCCACTGATGATTTTTGACAATTTGACTTTTTTTTTTCCCTGTGGAGTTGCCAGCAAAGCCAGGAACTCTTTGGAAGTGCCCATGAGGGACAGGGACACATGGACACGGATCATCCCCTGAGCTCGGCTCGTCGCTCCCGAGGCTGAGTCCAGCCAGAAAGAGATTTATGCCCATTAAACTCCAGAAAAAATACACTGTCACTCCCACTTAGCCCAGCTGGATTTGTATGAAAAGGAGAGGAAAACAACATGTTTTAAATTGTCTTTGAAATTCAACAAGACAAGTCTCCAACAGGATCTACCTGAGCTTCGGGAATTCTAAGAAAGATTTTATTTTCAGCTTCTGTTTCAAAGAAGAAAAAATGTCACTGCTGACACAGCACTGGACTTTTCATGTCTGTTTTTTTGCTAAAATACATTAAATTAGAGGAAGAAGCGTTTTTTAAATGCCTGGGTTAAAGGAGGACATTCTGGGTTGTGATTTTAGGGAATTTGCAGTGATGTCATTCCCATCATGAGACTACACATGGAGACAAATGAAAATATAATCTATTTACACCTCCTCATCCAAAATCTAAAAATGCAGAATATACACACGATGCCTTAATTCAACTTTCATTTGATGCTTTGTTACCCAAATAAATTCCATGTCTAAATGGGTGTGGAGTTTGATGTCCCAATGCTGGTTTAATTATCATGGAATTATTGAACAGTTTGGGGCGAAAGAGACTTTTCCAGGTCACAGGCAGGGACACCTTCCACCATCCCAGGCTGCTCCAATCCTTCCTTGGACATTCCAGGGATCCAGGAACTTTGGGTTTAGCAAGAAATGCTGGTTTATGGAAGGAGATGAAGCCTGAGTGCCTCAGGGAGGTGGGATTGGGTTTATGGAAGGAGATGTGGGGGATTGGAATCCTCAGCAGCAGCAGCAAAGCTTCCCCGTGGTGCCAGCAGGGATGGGCAGCTGGAGAATCCTCAGCTGGAAAATCACTGACTGTGCTTCAACCTCTCTCCTTTGGGTTTGTTGGGGTTTTTTTTTTTTGCCCTTTGTTCAGCTGTGGAACAAAAAGCACAGCAAAATGGTGCTCCCACTTTTCACACATCTCTGGCCTTTTTTTGGTCCTGTTTCTGTACAAAATTCTCTCCCTTGAACTCAGGACACTGTGATGTTTTTGGGGCACAACATGAGGATTATCAGATTTTGTTCATTCCAATAGAAATCACAGCAGTGACTTGGTACTGGTGCAGTCTGGTCTGGTTTTATGGAATCCAGAGCAGGATGGATTACAAAAGATGGATATTCATGGGTTATTGGGAGGTGCTGAGCTGTGTTAGTGTGAGAGGAAAATCAGCCTTTTCCTGCAGTCACAGAATCCCAGAATGGCTGAGTTGGAAAGGGCTTAAAGCTCATCTCACTCCACCCCATCCATGGGCAGGGACACCTCCCACCGTCCCAGGCTGCCCAAAGCCCAATGTCCAACCTGGCCTTGGACATTCCAGGGATCCAGGGGCAGCCACAGCTGCTCTGGCAATTGCAGCCCAGGCAGGAATTCCCAATTCCCAATCTCCCATCCAGCCCTGCCCTGTGGCAGTGGGAAGTCATTCCCTGTGTCCTGTCCCTCCATCCCTTGTCCCCAGTCCCTCTGCAGCTCTCCTGGAGCCCCTTTATGTCCTGCCAGGGCTCTGAGCTCTCCCTGGATCCTTTTCCTCTCCAGGGGAACATTCCCAGCTCTCCCAGCCTGGATCCAGAGGGGCTCCATCCTTGGAGCAGCTCCATGGATTCCTCTGGACTCTCTCCAGCAGCTCCAGATCCTGTTGATGTTGTTCCCAGGGCTGGGACAGCTCTGCAGGTGGGGTCTCACCTGAGGAGACACAGACTCCGCTGCTGTGGGATCAGCCCAGCACTTAGGGGGGTTTTGGGTGCCATCTGACATTTTTTTCCATCCTAAATGAAACTTTGGGCCACCAGAGCTGCAATTTGGAAAGGTGACAGTTCACTGGTGTTAATCCTCACACAGCCAGAGCGTTGCTATAAATCAGAATTAATTCCTGCAACTGTGCTTTCATCAAAATTCCACTTTGCTGATTAAACATCTCCGGGAATTTGGTTGTTCTACATCAGAATCATCACAGGAGGTGAAGGTCACTGGGAGCCCACACTTCTGTTCACGAGACTCTGGGTTTTTGTGGGTTTTTTTGTTTTTTTTTTTTTCACTCCTTCCCTCTGTGTTTGCCAGACGAGCCAGGAGAATACAAATTTGGGAGTTCAGCCTCCCCCTGCTCCTCCTGCATCTGTTGATTCCTTTGGGGGTGTGGAGAGGAGGGCAATGCAAATTGGAACCTCTGCCTCCCGCAGAAAGCTCTGCCCCACTTCTCACTTCTCACCAGAGTTTCTCACGCAGAATCAGGGGGGCAGCACCACCCCAGAAAGGGGTTTTTTTTTTCTCTCCTCCTGCAGCAGAGTCAGGATGAATAACGATCCCTGGGGGACTGACACCAGGAGGTTTTTTTCTGGGTAACGCTTTCTTCGAGGCACACGATGCTTTTCCAACCCTTCCAGGAACTCTGCAAAAGCCTGGATTTATCAGCACTCCAGGCACGGTGCTTGTTCTGCCAAGATTTTTGGGAAGGTTTAGGGCACTGGAAGAATTTATGGAGAAGCTCAGCACCTTTGTTTTGTTTACCTCATGGAGCTGATTGACAGCTATAAATGATACTGTGCTCTCAAGAGCTGCTGCCTTCCATTCAAAGGACTCAGTTCCATTCCTTCCAAGATTGTATTTTGAGCATTGTAAAGCTCCTGATGGGTGGGTAATTACAACAAATTATCTGAATAATTTTAATACTGCATCTACTCCATTACAAATGACAACCAGCAATTAAAGCCATCCCAGCCTTTGTGCAAACTAAACAGAAAAACCCACTTCACTCTTGACCTGGGCGTGTCCATAACTGATAATAAGCACCCATTCTGCTCACTGCAACAGAAGCTCTCCATCCTTGACAACTTCTATTTGTTTTTGTGGTTTTTTTTAACGAGAAAGAGGTGGCAATTTTTTTCCCTAGGAGGCTCCCAAGGGATGCAGATGGGAAAAGTGAGTTTTGTGAGGTGGCATAAAGAATCCCACAGGTGATGGGGTCAGCAATGGGGACAAGGCAGCTGAAGGGAATGTGGATTGATGCTTTAAGTTTTGGTTTTCATGTTTTTCAGACTCTGTGCTGCCCAGGGGTGCAGTTCTGAGCCTCACATTAACTGTTAGTCAGTTAATATGAGGCTCAGAACTCAGAATATGGGTCACAGAGCAGGGAGACACAACAAATCCTTTCCCTGCTGAAGACCAGGGACAACTTTCAGCCCTAAAAGCACAAACAAGGGTGGAATGAAGGGAGGAACAAGAAGGATGAGACCTCATAACCTGAAGCCAGAATTGGACAATTAAACCCCAATATGCAAATGGACCAAAACTTATAAAAGTGTGAAACTTCACATCCATTTTGTGACCATTTTGGGTCCACCTTGGGTGTAGCCTTGGTCAGGCTCTTGTCCTGCCCAAGGTGGATCCTTAAAGGCCTTTCAATAAATATCTACTTTATTCTCTGGCTCTGTCCAGTCTCTGTTCCAGGTCAGCCTTCCCAAGGCATCAGGATGAACTTTTCTATCATCAAAGTAAAAAGTTTGGCACCTCCTGCACGTAAGAAAGACTGACCTGGAAGCAGAAAACACGGAGAGGTTGTGGCTGTTCTATCCCTGGAATGTCCCAGGCCAGGTTGGACACTGGGGTTTGGAGCAGCCTGGGATAGTGGGAGGTGTCCCTGTCCATGGCAGGGGTGACACTGATGAACTTTATTGTCCCTAAAACCCAAAACATTCAATGATTCTATAATTCTATAATTCTATTCTATTCCAAACACTCAGTGCCACGAAAAACTTGGAATAACTGCCTGGGGAAGGAGATGAAACAACACTTTAAGAGCCAGGCAAAGGCAAGACACCAAAATCCCAATGTTAAGATAAGACAACAACCAGCAATCGAGGGATTCCCTGCAATTAATCAACTTTTATTCATTTTTACCAACAATTTTTATTTTTATTTTTTTTTCAGTTCAGATGAATGACTGTGATGTAGTCAAGACCAATTTCCCCTCACATCCCTCAGCCTGGGCACATCAAGAGGAATAACTGTCTCAATGACAAACTGCAGGACCCCAAGGAATAAAATGAGGAATTATCCCAGACTCCACCTTTTGCAAAGGTTTTATTTTCTCCCTGTAAGATAATAAAGCTTTAGAGTATATAAATTTTCCTGCTCTGTATAACAGTTCTGAGTTTCTGGCCATCCACTAAACCAGGCTGTAATTCCAAAATCCACCAGGATTTCCTCTGGGAAAGCTCCTAGAAAATGACACTTGTCAATATTTTCCCCCTTCTTGCTGCAGTTACTGTTATTTCTAGAAGGTCTCCAGTTTTTCCCTGTGTAAGGAACAATTCTGGTTTGTATCCCTTGAATGAGTTCCCTGCCTCAGGTAAAAAATATCAAACTTGGGTATCTCAAAACTAAGGAACTTTTGAGGGACCTGCACTTGTTTAGCAGCATTATTTCACCATATATATATATAAGGTGTATAAAGCTTTAATTTTTATTAATTTTTAAATAAAATATCCAAATCTAAAGATGCACTTATTTAGCAGCTTTATTTCACCATATATAAGGTGTATAAAGCTTTAATTTTTATAAAATATAAAAATTTTTAAATGCACTTATTTAGCAGCATTATTTCACCTTATATATAAGGTGTATAAAGCTTTAATTTTTATNTACCACATATAAGGTGTATAAAGCTTTGATTTCTATAAAATATAAATTTTTAAAAATACACTTATTTAGCACCATTAGTTCACCTTATATATAAGGTATATAAAGCTTTAATTTTTATTGAATTTTTATAGAATATAAACATTTTAAAACAGACTAATTTAGCAGCATTATTTCACCTTACATATAAGCTGTATAATACTTTAATTTTTATTACATTTTAATAAAATATCCAAATCTAAAGATGCACTTATTTAGCAGCTTTATTTCACCATATATAAGGTGTATAAAGCTTTAATTTTTATAAAATATAAAAATTTTTAAATGCACTTATTTAGCAGCATTATTTCACCTTATATATAAGGTGTATAAAGCTTTAATTTTTATTAAATTTTAATAAAATACACAAATCTAAAGATGCACTTATTCAGCAGCATTATTTCACCTTATATATAAGGTGTGGAAAGCTTTAATTTTTATGAAATATAAAAATTTTAAAATACACTTATTTAGCAGCATTGTTTTACTTTATATATAAGCTGTATAAAGCTTTAATTTTTATTAAATTTTTATAATTTAGCAGCACTTAGGAGCTTTCTTTTCTCCATGTGAACACGTAAAAATACAAACTGGAGAGACAAAATTGCAATAAAATGGGAAACAGGGAACTTGATTAACAGCAGTGGGGATTTAAAGCTTCCAGTTTTTTCCCATTTCTTCTAAATGTGCACAGAATTCAGGACCTTTCAACTCCACACCTCATCCACAACTTCTTCCCTGGCAGCTCCAGCACCAGGATTTTCATGGACAGAGCAATTTCCCACTTAGGTGGGAATGAATTTTGTCTCTGAAAAGTTTGGAAGTTACCAGAGGAAAGGAGCTTTTTTATAAAATATAAAAATTTTAAAATACGCCTATTTAGCAGCATTGTTTTACTTTATATATAAGCTGTATAAAGCTTTAATTTTTATTAAATTTTTATAATTTAGCAGCACTTAGGAGCTTTCTTTTCTCCATGTGAACACGTAAAAATACAAACTGGAGAGACAAAATTGCAATAAAATGGGAAACAGGGAACTTGATTAACAGCAGTGGGGATTTAAAGCTTCCAGTTTTTTCCCATTTCTTCTAAATGTGCACAGAATTCAGGACCTTTCAACTCCACACCTCATCCACAACTTCTTCCCTGGCAGCTCCAGCACCAGGATTTTCATGGACAGAGCAATTTCCCACTTAGGTGGGAATGAATTTTGTCTCTGAAAAGTCTGGAAGTTACCAAAAGAAAGGAAGTATGGAAGTGCTTTCCAGTGACATTCCACAAAGTGCAATTCCTGCTGAGTTGTCTGAATTTCCAAAATAACCAAACTAAAGGCCAACTTCTGGCCTGAAAAATGTATTTATGCCTATTCTGCAGATCTCTAAAAGTCAACAGAATCCAAAGTTAAATACCTCAGGAATATCCCGCAAAAAAGTTCTTTTTCTGTGCTTGAAAAATCTGTTTTTCCATGGGCTCACATCCCTAAAAGGCTTTTCCTGAGGTTCTGTCAGAACTTTCCTTTTGCCTTGTCCCCATGAAAATCTTGCAAGTGTTTGTGGAGCCACATCTGATGTGTCTGAACCAAATAATCCCAATAAAACAGGAATAAATGAGAGTCCTGCACTGGAATATCCATGAATGCAGCAGAATGGGAAAATTAAGATTCGTGGGGAAGGAACTTCAAACCCATTTTCTGTAGCTCAGCTCAGGAAACTGAAAAGAGGGGAATAGTTGAAGTAAATAGTTCAGATTCTTATAAATGAAAATTAAACACGATGAAAATCTCCCTTCTTTCTCTTTTAGCATCCATGGAGGGAGACAGGAATTCACCTCCATGCTCTGATCCAGTTTCCCCAAATCACAACATTTTAAATTGTACAAAAGGTTTTAAAAAAACCCCAAACCTGCAAGAACAATCCAGGTAAAACACAAAGCTGAAAACTCCCACACCAAGTGCCCAACTCCAAGGGAATTCCATCTCCCTACCAAAGGCTTTCCCCAGAAAACCCTTGAGTTAAAACACCACCACACTGCTATAAAATACAATAACGACAAAAAATTAAATTATTAATCTTTCCTTTCATTGCTCTGATGGTTCTGTGGGGTCCAAAAGGCACCATCATTCCAGCCTTTACATCTTTGCTTTTAACAGCAAATCCTAAATACAGGAATCACTTTTTTTTTTTTTTTTTTTTTCTTCTTCAACCAC
>VWZU01010944.1:55068-73134 GCA_013397095.1 Sterrhoptilus dennistouni
TCATAAAGCTTGATGAAAGCAACCACAGGCATTGCAGAAAAAAAAAATTCAAGGTAATAATACCATCAAGTGGACTTAAACCACACTGTGTTTTCATCCTTGGATTTCCCTTGTTCAGGGAAAACCCTCACTGAAGTATTTTGTGAACAGCTCCCATATACAGATTACAAATTTAGAATTTGTCAAGTTCTTTTTGCCTTTTCTTCCAGCACAAAAAATCAAAAAATGCTTTCCTGGTTCTGCCATGGGAGCTCTTCTGTTGCTCTGCTGATCTTTTTTAGTGATGTCAGAGCATTATTTCCTATATTTGAAGTGAAAGTTGGGACTATTAAAGCAAGTTTTAGCCACTACTGGGAGTTCATTCCTTGACAGCAAAGGAGTTGCTTGAACAGCATCAGCTCCTGCATGGCAGAATCTCATCTTGTCATTGAGATTTTCAGTGTTTGATAATTCTGGTGGCACTTGGGGACATGTGGTGGCCTTGGCAGTGCTGGTTAATGGTTGGACTTGATGATCTTAGAGGGCTTTTCAACCTTAAATGTGGATCTCAGGGTTTTTTTTTTTTTTCAGGAATTTTGCATCTGAGATGGTTCAGTTGAATGGATGGAACTGTTGTGCCCTTCCAGCTTTGCTCAGAACTTCCCCTGGCCACGTTGTCAGCCTTGAGCTGGCTCAGGGCAGTTGGATGAAACCATCATTTTGGATCCCTTCTGATGGAACTTTGCAGTTCGCAAGGAATAAATAAAGAACTGAAAATTCTCACAATAATCCTTGTGACGAAATCAGAATACGGAAACTTGATCCTCCTCCATCAGAACATGACTGAAACGCTGGAAATAAATTTAATGTTTCCCAGAGAAGCTGCGGCTGCCCCTGGATCTCTGGAATATCCAAAGCCAGGCTGGACATCGGGATTTGGAGCATCCAGGGATGGTGGAAGGTGTCCCATAACATGAGGTGGATTTGGGTCTTTTTTAATGTCCCTTCCAACCCAACCCATTGTGTGATTCCATTAAAGAATGAGCTAATCCTGCTTTGTTGGCTCAATGAACACGAGCCTGGTTCAAAGCACCTCATTACCATGGAATTACATTAACACTGCTTTCAGCTCTTCAGCCCCAGCTCTTGCAAATGTCAAAATTTCTCTGTTCCTTCAGCTTGTATTTCATCCAAAGGGAAGGGAGGAGCTGGAGACATGTGAAATTTCTGACAGGCTGTTGATTTTCCCTTTGGATGAAGCATGTTTGAAAACTCCAAACTTGACTGATCTGCTGAAGCACATTCTCTGACAGACAATATAAAATCAATGCCTCACATATTAAGAGGGATTTTTTTTTTTTTTTTTTTTTTTTTTTTTTTTTTTTGTGTGGGAGGTGGCAGTGGGGGGTGGAGTGGGGATCACTTCATTTCCTGTCATGGAAAATGAACAGCCTCACCTTAAGGTTTTTATAAACTGTCATCTTTAATCAGACACACACAGAGCGAGACTGTCAGCTCTCGTAAAGCATCGGAGGGGGGAGGAAAGAAAAAATAATAATAAAAAAAATTTAAAAAGGCACAAAATGTGAAGCTGTTCCCCATCCCTTCGCTGTGTGAGTCCTTGTCCCTGAGACAGCCCCAGTCAGGAGGAAGGAAACCTTTTCTTCTCAGTGTGACAACAATCAGCTCTGCTCTGAGATCTGTCCTTATCCTTCAGCAAAGCCAACTCTGTGAGGTCTTGGCAGGGAGGAGAAGGGTTGGGATCCACCTGCCATGAACATCCATCCCTTCTGCTGACAGAAGGAGAGTCAACAGAGAGGGACTCATCAGCTCAAAGCCTTCTAAACACTCATTAAACCTCGGGGTAGGGAGGGAAAAACATTCCCCAGGGAGGTGTCAAATTGATCCCTTAAGATTCCCATTGAGGCCAATGGAAGGAAGAGTGGATGAGAAGTCAACTCAAGAGTGGAACTTCCAAAATAAAGTACCCAGTTCTCCCAGTGGAAGGTGCCCTGCTCATCTGGAGGGTGGAAATAAACGATCTTTAAGGTCCCTTCCTTGTTTCCAGTGTTTAATTTTGTGTTCCTGCAATAAGGATTTGAGATTTCTTGGTGCTGGCATTGCTGAGACTCCTCGAGGGCAGTGTCCAGCTTGGGGTCACTCATGAGTGTCCAGTGCTGGGACCCTCAGGACAGGAGAGACCTGCAGGGGCTGGAGTGTGTCCAGGGAAGGGAATGGAGCTGGGAAAAGGCTGGAGAATTCCTGAGGGAGCTGGGAAAGGGAGAAAAGGAGGCTCAGGGGGGACCTTGTGGCTCTGCACAAGTCCCTGACAGGAGGGGACAGTCAGGGAGGGATTTGGGATCTAATCCCAGGGAACAGGGACAGGAGGAGAGGGAATGACCAGGGCAGGCTCAGGGTGGACAGCAGCAGGAATTTCTCCATGGAAAGGGTGGTCAGGGCTTGGAACTGCCCAGGGAGATCTGGAGTGCCCATCCCTGGAGGTGTCCAAGGAATTCCTGGATGTGGCACTCAGAACTCTGAGCTGGGGACATTGGGTACAGCTTGGACTGGATGACCTTGGAGGGATTTTCCAGCCTCAGTGACCCTGGGAATTCATTATCTGATCTGAGTCTCATCTGTCTCACCACAGAGTGGCCCCATCTCCCTGCCCCAGAGAGCAGGAAGAGATTTCCCACCCTGCAGAAGCAAGAATTCCATTAACTAAGTGATATTTTCCCACCCTTTGAAGGGAATCTGTCGAAATGTAAGACCTGATAAATCTGGAGGGCTCTTTTCAAGGACCCACTACCTTTAAAAGTCTCCAAATCATGTTTCCTGTGCACTTAACAGCACCTCAGATATATTTTTTATTAATTTATCCTGATGTTCTGCACATTAGTCAGACTCAAACACAAACTTTAGGCAGTCAACATCCTAAGTTCCCTCTCCCAGCCTGAGTCAGCCTTATTGATTTCTCTGAAATCAAGTATTTCAGGTTTGATTCAGAAAGCTAAAGGCATCAGCTCTCATTATTTAGCACTATTTGTGCCACAGGAGGACTTGACATTTTCTATCTACTTCACTAATAATAAATAACCCTTAGACTTTAAAATACCGCGTATTTTTCTTAACCTATTTGGTGTGATTCAGCACAGTTTAAATGCAACGCTCATCTAATTTTCAAACTCCTTTTGCTTTCCCCAAACCCACAGTCCCTGTATTATCAACTACTCATTTTATACTGTGCAACTACAAGATATTACAGCATATTTTAAAATAAAATGAGATGATTATTATTATTATAATATACCAAAAGAGGTTATTGGTGAGATAGACAGAGGTTCTGAGTTATACACTGAGTTTTAGATCAATTTAGTGATGTAGTTTTTAACACCAGCAGCAGTTGATGCTCAAAGACAAAAGGATTTTGATGTCCCATGACAACTTTGCTGTGCCCTCCCAACATTTTGGAGGGCACAAAATAAACAAAATAAAAAGGATTTAAATTCTACATCCAGCACCTTTTATCTTGACATATCCTGAATTCAACAGCAGCTTGACAGGATTATTCCCCTAAAACATCCCTGGGTGGATTGTCCTGCATTTTGTGGATAACAAGGAAACCAAGGACAGGGAATTCCTGGGATTTGACACTTGGCCATCAGCAGCTCAGAGCCAGAACTGGAGAGGAACATTCTGATATCAACAGGAAGCAAAAATCCATCAGCAATCAATCCTGATTAGTCCCTAAAGGATTTTTTTTTATTTAATAGCAGAGCAATCCTTCTTTTGTTTACATGAAAATAACGGGAAGAAACAGTTAATTCTAAATTTGCTATCAAGCCTGCTGCTTTCACTGATGGAGACTGCAGAAATGAACAGAAATATTTCATTTTACATGAAAAGATCAAACTATTGCTGCTCTCTTTCCCCCCCACTCCCATCAATCCCAAAAAACAAGAGGCAGAAAACTTTGCAGTGCCCTGGACTCCACCCCAGAGCATTAAACTTTAGTGTTTTTACATCCCAAACAACATCAGCAGAGTCAAATCAAGAATTTTGCTTTTCCTTCATCCGTGTGGGTTTTTCCTACTCCAATACATCAAATTTTTGGGGTTTTTTTCTCTCTCTCTGTGTCCAGACTCAAATCCAAGGCAGAGATCAGGACACCACTGGGATATCCCACCTGGCAGAGGGGAGATCCCCCAAAGGGTGCCAGGAGAATTCCTGCTCCCCACTCCTCCTTCCCAAGGTCACGTCCTGTTGGGAAGTGACCCTTCCGAATCAATGAGCACACTTGGCTTTCTCCTCCATCCTCCAAGCCTTTTAATTGCTGCTTGATCCTAATGAAGTGTGGCTGATGGTAATAAATGGAAACCCTCCCAGGCCTCAATATCCAGCATCCAGCAGCACCATCCATCCCCTCCATCTCCCACCCTTCCCATTCCTCCCCCTCCAGCCTCGAGACTGCAGACATCTGTTCCTCAATTGTCTGGTAATAAACACACTCTATAAAGCATATGTAAAATGATTATTACCCTGAGGAGCCAAGTGCCTTTCAAATGCCAGCTGAAACAAATAAACATTTAAAAAAAAAAAAAAAAAAAGGGGAAAAAAAAAAATCAAAGACGTTGAAAAAAATCCCCACCAAACAAATGGTACGACAGACATCGCTCAGGCTGTTCCATATTCCAGGAGGAAGAGTTTTGGGATTGCTCCTGTGGTTCCTTCTTTCAAAGGGAGATGTTATTCCTCAGCCCAGGAACTCCAGCAAAGGATGAAAGAAGCAACTGGACTCTCTTGGTAACTTTTATACTTATGACACCTCCCACTAAGGAAAATCAGAGGTGGGTTCTGCCTCAATTTCTGAGTGCAATTAGTTTCCAGATGTAGTTAGGAAAAACTATTCCCAGGAATCACCTCCTCTAGAACACCCACTCGCATCTCAGAAATTCAGTTTATTCCGTGTGTGGTGGAGTCATTAAGTGCTGGTAATTAATCTGGGTCTTGGTGTGCCTGAGCTGTCCTTGTGGAAATTAAGGACAACACCAATCTCACTTCCTGCCTCCCTGCTCTAAAGGAATTCAAAGGCAAGGAAAGCTTTGAAATCCATTTTTAGGTGTTTTTCCTTACCCTGCCCTTGGTTTTAATTAAGAGTTTCTCTAAACTTTGGTTATTTGTTATCAAGTCTGACCCTGTGTCTTTCACGAGGCTCTAGAGCCAAGTTCCACCCTCAGTTTGTAAATAAAACAGGATTAAAAAGTGGCTTTTTAAGCAGCAGATTTGTCCCCGTGCTTGTGCCCCTCTGATGTGATCAGCGCTGACACTTCTCACCGCAGGAGCACAAAAGGGAGAAGTTCCCAGTGATGAGTATCAATGCTCTGCTTCCAACTCTCCCTTCACCATTTCAGGCCTGAATTATATTTTAAAAGCCCATCACTTTATGTGATGCTCAGCCTTTAAATCAGCACACCAGGGTCTGGTTTTCTCAGTGATCCAGTTTGTTTAATACTTTCAGGAGCACTCAGCTGTCTCATAAAATCAGCCAGTCCGTGCAGTGCTGAAGCTCCTCTGGCAATGTATTTATGGGACTTTGATAAAAATAAGGAGAAAAAAAAAACAAAACCCTTGTAAATAAAATATTGATCATTTGAATTCAAACCAGATCCATTTCAAGCATGTACAGGGGACAGGGATGAAAGATGAGGGGGGGCACAGGTCATAAAGAACCTCAAAAAGGAAAATAAAACAGGTGGAAACTTCACAGCTCTGCAGGAATTACCTCCAGGAGAGCTGGACATTTAAAACAGGAGCATCTGGAAAAGGGCAAAAAGGGATCTAACCAAGAGATGATGATTTTATGATTCCACGTGCCAGAAATTACTGCAAACATCAATATTTCAGCAAATATTTTACCAGAAATTACTGCAAACATCAATATTTCAGCAAATTCACTACACTGAGCATTTCAGCTGCTGCTGGGACAGGCCATGGGTATGGAACAGGAACAGAATTCCCTGTAGGGAATTGTTGTCAGCTAAAGAAACCCTGTGATCATCCCAAATTCTCTGCATCCCATTCATCCCTGAGTTGAATCTCTCAGCACATTCCCTGAACCCAACGCTAAAATGAATAAAATCCCATTAAATTGGTTTTTAGAGCCTTCTCCAAACCCCAAACTCTCCCATCCTGCAGGGAGAGAAAGGCCAAACTGGATCATTCCACATTTTCCTTCTTTTCCTGCAGTTATTGATGAAATCCTCAAAGCAAGGGAGTGAAGATGGTGCAGGTGGTTGGCATGAAAAATAACACAGATACCTTGGTCTCTATGCAATTATTTTTTCTGAGAGGCAAATGATTCCTCCTGCCTGACTTGCAGGCTGGGAATGCAAAGTGAAGTGTTTGGGAGAAGTGCTATTTAAAGCACTTCTGGTGTTTTGCTCAGATGGGAGAAAAAAAAAAAAAAAAAAAAGGGAAAAATAAAGCAGAAAGGCAAAGAGAAAGGATTTCAATCAATGGGAAAGGTCTCATCAATAAAAATAGGAGCATCACCACCCTCTGGGCTTGCATGATGTCTGTAAATTCATTAATGAGTTAGAAATTGAAGTCCACATCATCACAGTCACTGAGTTTCAGTTGTCCATCTTTTCCCATCATAAAACAGCTGAAAACTATAAATTATCCTGTTGCAAATTCAATTTTTAGCCCATTTCTTCAGTTTAAAAAAGACAGAGGTGGAAGAGAAATGTGCTCATGGAATTCTCCACTTTGTTATGGGCTCGTAGCAAGAAATAAACTCTTTTTTTCAAGGCAAGATCATGCACACCATAACACATTTCAGGATGTTCTCGAGATTACTCCAATCTCTGCTGTTCTGACACCAGAAATTTAGATTTGGAGGAATTGATGCCTCTTCCAACTGTGTTTTGAAGTCCTGAGGATTCACAAACAAGCTCAGCTCTCAGGCACAGAGGTGTCAGGAGGAGATTCCTCCCTCTGGGCATCAGATTCCAATTATTTTTTATGATTATTTTGTGACTTTGTGGGTTTAGCATTGGAGAGAAGCTCCTGTTGTTAAGTGGCTCAGGACAGTGAATTCATATAAACATAAATAAAGAGGGAAATGCTCTCCAAAGGTGCTGGGAAAGGCCAGGTCTGGAGAGAAAGGAAAACCCTCCCAGGAAAAAAAGAGGTGGGAGGTTGACATGAACAGAGACAAACCTTATATTATTCAATTTCCACAAAACCAACAGGACAGACTGTTAGAAAAGCAGCAAAATGCAAATATCAGAGGTGAACGATACAGTGAGAAGAGACTTATTAAAGACTTGCTCTGTTTAAAGTTCCAGCTGTGACAATTTTGGTAATCACTGGCTCACTCTGGATCAGGAATTAATTCGCAGCCCCCAGCCCACAGTGTTTTATCAATGAACTCACCTTGCAGCTCCTCTGACTTTTTAATAAGCATTAAAAAACAGCAAAAACCAATTTGTGGCAGGTTGCAAATAAACTTCACCCAGTTTAGGTCAAGAAATGACACTGGTCAGTGACACAGGAAGTCCCACCTGACATCACAGTTCAGTTTGAAAAAGATTTTAAAATATTGTCACGTTTGGGTTTTTTTACACCCAACAACTTCACAACGTCAACAATTTCACATCAACCCCTTCCCTCTGTGATCTCAGAACTGGAATGTGCCCAAATCTGAGGTTTAATTCCACTTTTTCTGACTCTTTGCAGCTGTAGAAAGGTACAGAAAGGCGGATTTTACCTGAGCAGAGGGTGAAAGATGATGGTGATGTTCCTGGCTCCTGGTTTGCAGACAAACTTGGATCCACCACCTTCAATTAAATTATCATCTGGACCTCCTGGAAAAATAATGAGGAATAAGTCGTCTAACAGATCTCTCTTGATCTTTTGGATAGAAAGTGATAATTAAACATTTAGTGAGAGACAATTAAACAGGAATTAAAGGCTTTATTTCCTGGTGAAAGATCAGTCATTAACAGGAGGTTTTCTGCTCTCTGTGCCCTCCCCAAGCACTGCCAGGGCAGAGGGAACAGTGCAGGTGCTGCTTGGAGGTGACTCATTCCAGAGTTAAGGACATTTTAGCACAAAATCCACCAAATCCAGGTCCTTCACCTTGAGTGACAAACACCCAACCCCTTGGCCAAGGGGCTCAGGTGT
Organism: Sterrhoptilus dennistouni; assembly: GCA_013397095.1. Lineage (NCBI taxonomy): Eukaryota > Metazoa > Chordata > Aves > Passeriformes > Zosteropidae > Sterrhoptilus > Sterrhoptilus dennistouni. The sequence continues at coordinate 63,235 of VWZU01010944.1, forward strand.
GTTTTGAAGCCCACACGGCTTGGAAAGGGTGTGGAGAGCAGCAATTTTCCTGCTTCCAACACCTCTGACTGGGGATGGCACAATTCCAGCCTTGGTTTGGATGCCAGTGACTGACATTGGAACTCATTTATTGTATTTGGAATTACTGGTTCTCCCAGGAGCTCATTCCCAACTCTGAGTCTGATAATTCCTGCGTGGAGCTTTCCCTTCTCTGAGTTCTACCTGAGTACAAACAGGCAGGAAAAATAGATTTGCAGAGTTTGGCAGCAAAACACAACTCAGGGAACATCACTGACACATCACAGGCTCCAGGATGTTTAGTGGCATTAAAAACCTGACCAGTGTCACTGGCTAAGTCCAAAATTCCTTCCACAAGCAGCTCCTGACACCAAAGCACCTTAAATTTGGATGTTGGGAGAGAAAAGAGTGGGGAAATATCAATTTCCTGCAAGCTCTGCATGTCCTGATAGCAACAGCGCCCACAGGGAACCATTCCTGAAGAAAATGTTTTCAGGACAACAGGCCAGACACTCCACACACATCTGGGGCTTAGAACAACAAACCCTGGGAGGAACAACTCAGGGAGCTGGGGATGTTTATGCTGGAGAAAAGGAGACTCAGAGGTGACCTGATCACTCTCTACAACTCCCTGAAAGGTGCCTGTGCTCAGGTGGGGTTGGTCTCTTTCTCCAGCCAGCACTGACAGAAGGAGAGGACACAGCCTCAAGCTGCACCAAGGGAAATACAGGTTGGATATCAGGGAAAATTTTTTTACTGAAAGAATAATAAAGTATTGGAATGGTCTGCTCTGGGGAGGTGGTGGGGTCACCATTTGATGCTATTTTACATCCCAATGACACAAAGATTTTGACTTCAGAAGGCTGAAAATGACTTTTTTTTTATTTTTTGCGATGTGTCTTTTTTTTTTTTTAAATACTATTTTACACAGACCAATTTGATTGGTGAAACCAAAACAAACCTTTTCAATCACATTGGTCAGACCAGAGGAACATCAAGAAGAAATCCCTCTTAGGGAAAGAAATGTTAACAATTTGCTGTTACAAAAACATGTATTTTGTTTACAAAAAAATTTCCCTCAAAAAGGAATTTCAAAAACCAAAACATCCAAGGCTACAACCATCCCTGGATGTGTTTATAAACAGACTGGATGTGGCACTGGGGGCCAGGGTTTAGTTGAGCTGTTGGGGCTGGGTTGGACTTGATGATCTTGGAGGTCTCTTCCAGCCCAGAGATTCTGTGATAAACAAATAATGTTGAAATGGTTTGGGTTGGAAGGGACCCAACGCAGTTCCAATCCTATGGGGACAACTTCCACTATCCCAGGTTGCTCCAAGTCCCATCCAACCTGGCCTTGGACATTTTCAGGGATCCAGGGGCAACCTCAGCTTCTCTGGGAATTCCATTCCAAAACCTCCCCAAAAAAAAAGGAACTTAAGCAAAGTTTGAATATTTCAGGTATTATCAAGCCCTTTCCATGTGAAATCTCCTTAAAGTCTGATAATAAATACTAAATGCAGAAGCCAATCACATTATTGGGACAGCTTTAGGGGCAGGGAAATGACAAAGTTTTGAAATCAAAACCACCCCAGCAGGTCATTGAAGTTTTTGACCCTGACATCTCCTCTGCCTCCAAACAAAAAGGATTTCTCCAAATGGGAAAGAGGAGCAGCACAACTGATGAGGAAGTGACTCCAACCTTATTTTCCAAGTGGATTTTATGTGCTAGAACAATCAATCTACAGAAAAAGCTCTTTGGTGACTTAATTTATTTGACCTTTCTGCAGCAACATGCAAGGACTGAGCAGCATTTCCACACCCTAAATAATCTCTCTAGGTCAGGGGTGTTTCCTACCAGAATTCCCATAGATTGCAAGAGTAAAAGCTCCATCTCTGAATTCCCCATGGAGTGCGAAATCCTGGAAAACTGGAATTCTGCAGTCACAACATTTCCAGAGCTGACTCAGCTCCTTGAATGAACACACTGAGCTCCTTGATAAATCCTTCAGGGGTGTTTCCTTCAAGAATTCCCAGAGATTCAAAGAGTAAAAGCTCCATCTCTGAATTCCCCATGGAGTGCGAAATCCTGGAAAACTGGAATTCTGCAGTCACAACATTTCCAGAGCTGACTCAGCTCCTCGAATGAACACACAGACCTCCTTGATAAATCCTACCCCAGCATATGGACATGAGGAGCAACGAAGCAACTAAAGACAGAGTTTTTTTAAACTTTCCTGATGGTATTTAGAAAGAGGCAGCTCTTAAAAAAAAAAAAAAAAAAATCCAGGGAGTTCAGCTGGGAGTTTAAAGAGTGAACTCTCACAACGTGGCTGTTTAATCGGGGAAGAAAAGAGCCGCGAGTCCAAGGAAAAGAAAATTATTCACTTCCCCTGTTAATGTCAGATCCTGCAATTTCCAGTGGGCTCCGTGTCTGAGCAGAATTATTGGAGAAGCCAGCCAAGCATGAGCTGCTGAGGCGGGGATGAGGAAATGCAGGCTCCAATTAAGAGAGGGGTGTTATTCTTGCTCCATCAAGTCACCCTGCACTAATCAATATTATTGACTGGGACGAACACCACGGCGAGAAATAAAACAATCTGTCTGATCTGCTGGGCCAGATGATGATGGATTTGAGGAGAACAGAACTCTGGCAACTGAGAGAAAAATGTGCTTTTACATCTCCTTGGCTCTCAGCCTCCCATTAATAACTGTGGGTGCTCTGCAGGTAGGTGCAGGCTGCAGGGAGGAAGGGATTTTGTTTGGATTTAAATGTTTTACCCAAAAAAAAGATGTTGTGGTGTAAATCTTACTCCTGGTGATGCTTCGGACATCTCAACTTTAATGCCATTGCTTCTCCCACCTTCACTGCTCTAAACATTGGAGTTTTATTATGGAAAATCCTGGAGAAAATCCTGACACTGTTTTACACCACAACGACACAGACTCTGAGATTCAGAAGGCTGAAAATTACTTTTTATTTTTGGGATGTGTCTCTCTTTTATACTATTTTACAGAAACCAATTTGATTGGTGAAACAAAGGCAAAACATTGGTCAGACCAGAGGGACATCAAGAAGAAATCCCTTGTAGAAAAGGAATGAAAAACAAAGTTACAGTTACAAAAACATTTCTCCTGTTTACAGAAAATTCCCTGGGAAAGGAATTTCAGAAAACCAAAACACCTCAGGCACAAAACCAGGGCTACAAAATCCCCACCTGGTGAGTGAAGGATTCACTCATTCCCTGTGAGTTGGAGATCTCCAAGGTCTGAAATGTTTTATTTTCATGGACCAGCCACGATTCCTCCACTGCAGCCAATTCCCTGTGCTGGGAACATCTCCATAAAACACATCAGGAATATTCCTTTATGCTGATTGAATCTACCAAGAGCATCTCCTGCAGGGAGGTGAGTGATTATTCATCCAAATAACCCAAAACCGGCAGCTCTGGAAAAAACAAGGAGTGGAGAATCCCAGAATGGTTTGGGTGGGAAGGGACATTAAAGATCACCCAATTCCAACCCCTGCATGGGCAGGGACACCTTCCATGGGCCAGGATGCAGAGGAAGGAAGGGCTGTGGAAAAGTCCAGAGGAATCCATGGAGCTGCTCTGGAGCCAGGCTGGGAGAGCTGGGGGTGCTCACCTGGAGAGAAGGATCCAGGTAGAGCTTCCAGAACATTTCAGGGCCTAAAGGGGCTCCAGGAGAGCTGGAATTTGGAAAAGGAATGGAGGGACAGGACACAGGGAATGGCTTCCCACTGCCACAGGGCAGGGCTGGATGGGAGATTGGGAATTGGGAATTCCTGCCTGGGCTGGAGTTGCCAGAGCAGCTGTGGCTGCCCCTGGATCCCTGGAATGTCCAAGGCCAGGTTGGACACTTGGAGCAGCCTGGGACAGTGGGAGGTGTCCCTGCAGTGACAGGGGTGGCACTGGATGAGCCTTAATGTCCCTTCCCACCCAAACCATCCTGGGATTCTCTGCCATTTTCTGTAAACATGGAAGATATCCCTGCAAATGTTGAAATTGTAACTCACCGAGCAGAACAGAAAACTGAAGCTCCCCTAATGTTTGCTCTGACTTTCAGCGCCTGCAGAGATCCCAGTTCTGCTTCTCATCTCCTTTTTCATGTTGAAAAGCCTGACATTTTAGGCTCCATTTCAGACACATCGAGCTCTGTCACTAATGGCCCTGTCTCTGTCACCACTTGCAGTGACATTCAGGTGGGCACACTTCATTGCCAGCACGGCAGGAGGGTGTCATTAACTCCGTGACAAATTTCGCTTCATCTCCAAGTTTTCCTTATTTTTCTTTTGTTCCTTGTAATTTATTTCCAGGCAGATTAAAGCAGCAAACTTTGCTCCTGAGAGGAAACTGCTACAACAGTGATGCTTCCAGAGAGATGGGGAAGTTTGGGATATTTTCCTGGAAACATCAGCAGTGCAGGATTTCCCAGCTCAGCTCTGGTTTGGGAGGGTCCAAATTGGATCTCTGGTGGTTATTGATAAGGAGAGGAAAAAAGGCATTTCCACACCTCATGGGATTATGGAATGATTTGGGTTGGAAGGGACATTAATGCCCATCCAGTGCCACCCCTGCCATGGGCAGGGACACCTTCAACCATCCCAGGCTGCTCCAAGTGTCCAACCTGGCCTGGGACTTTCCAGGGATCCAGGGGCAGCCACAGCTGCTCTGACAATTCCAGCCCAGACAGGAATTCCCAATTCCCAAGATCCCATCCAGCCCTGCCCTGTGGCAGTGGGAAGCCATTCCCTGTGTCCTGTCCCTTGTCCCCAGTCCCTCTGCAGCTCTCCTGGAGCCCCTTCAGGCCCTGGAATGTTCTGGAAGCTCTCCCTGGATCCTTCCCTTCTCCAGGCTGGCAATTCCCAGCTCTCCCAGCCTGACATTGGATCCATCTCCTCTCCAAGAAATCAATGCACTGAGGGGCTTCACTTGGAATCTCAGGAATCCATGAAGGGTCTCCCTTCCCTTTCCCTCTCTTTTCTCTCCCCATTTTCCATAAAAACCCCTTGGGATGGATTGTGAGTGTCCCAAATCCCAGAATGCCAGGAGCAGTTTGGGTGGGAAGGGACCTCAGAGCTCATTCCAGGGACAATTCCATGATCCCAGGGGGCTCTAATCCTTCCTTGGACATTCCAGGGATCCAGGGATTCTCTGGCAATTCCAGCCCAGGCAGGAATTCCCAGTTCCCAAAATCCCACCCAAATCTCCCCTTTTCCAATCTGAAGCCATTCCCTGTGTCCTGTCCTTGTCCCCAGTCCCTCTGCAGCTCTCCTGGAGCCCCTTGAGGCCCTGGAATGTTCTGGAAGCTCTCCCTGTATCCTTGTCCTCTGCAGGTGAACATTCCCAGCTCTCCCAGAGGTGAAGGGTGGAATTGGAAAAGTCCATTCCCACCCAAACCATTCTGCAATTCCATTCTCTCGCTCTTCCAAGGTACTAAGGGAGGAATCACACATTTCTCTTTGTATTTATCTGTTCCTTCAAAGCCCTGAGCACATCAGAGAAGAGGCAGCTCAGGCCCTTGAAAGATTTCCTGTGCAGGTTTTAAAATTCATGGCAAGTAATGAAGGAATTTCTTTTTCTTTTTAACAACATCCTGAGAAAAGCTCTGCCTGTGTTTCACATGAGAGCTAAAAAAGGGTGAGATTTCTTATGCTGCCACTTCAGGAGCCATCAGACGTTACCTCATTGTTTCAGAGTTTTATCTGTCTCAATTTGTTTTATCCTCAGTCCTGCCACATTTGCAATCCTACCAGTCACTGAAACTTTTCAGCCACAGAGGTATTTGCCTGACAAGTAAATCCCTTTCCAAAATATTAAAAAAAAAAAAAATTCATTTGGGATCAATGGGAAACATCAACGATCCCAAAATCATGAGGAGCAACAGGGAAGCTTCAGGTCCCTTCCCATCCCTGTGTTAGCACAGGACGGGCTCATTGAAATCCAAAATTCACCTCAACAGGTTCCAGGCATGGAATGAAGAATTCCTGGGCCTTTCTCCATGATCCACCTTTCCTAGGGAGCCACTCCATGTTAATCTATGCAGAACAGAGTAATAATTAACTTTTCATACACAGAGGTGTTTGCCTGATAAGTAAATCCCTTTCCAAAAAAATCCAAGAAATATTCATTTGGGAATCAATAGAAAACATCAATGATCCCAAAATCATGAGGAGCAACAGGGAAGCTTCAGGTCCCTTCCCATCCCTGTGTTAGCACAGGACGGGCTCATTGAAATCCAAAATTCACCTCAACAGGTTCCAGGCATGGAATGAAGAATTCCTGGGCCTTTCTCCATGATCCACCTTTCCTAGGGAGCCACTCCATGTTAATCTATGCAGAACAGAGGAATAAAGAGAATAAAGGACGAGGCTTTGAAGCAACAATGGAGCAATTAACACATCCTGCAAATCCTGGCAGCTCCTCCACTTTTGAGGGAGCCCCACAAGCTGAGAGCAGGAAAAGAACCAGTTTCCATGGCCTGGTGCTTCCCAAAAGTTCCTGATTGTGTGTGGGAATCAACACCACAGTTACTGCCTGCACATCATCTCTGAGGCATGGAAGTTCAAATTTTGTTCAGCAAAAGGGAAGAAAGCAAAAGATGCCCAAAGAGAGCAAAGCAGGGGATCATAAAGCAGCTCAGCAGAGAGTAAGAATTGATTTGTGAACAGCAACTGTGGAGTTTTATAATGGAAATCTCCTGAGTTTTCAGATTTCTGTGTGTTAGACCCCCCAGATAAGTCTGAGAATGATCTGGGTTGGAAGTTCCAACCTCCTGCCATGGGCAGGGACATCTCCCACTGTCCCAGGATGCTCCAAGCTCCATCCAACCTCACCTTGGACACTTCCAGGATTATTTCAGTCACATTTTTCTTTCTGTTCTTCTGTAATGATGATTTTTTGTTCCCTCTGCTCTCTCCTGGCAGTGAGTGACCCCCTGCTCTGACCCAGCACATGAGGCTCTCTGGGAAGGGAATGAGGGAACTGAGATGCACCAGATAAAAAACCAAAAAATCCACTTTTATCAAGACAGACAAGAATAAGCTCCAGCCAACACTTGATTACTTCCTTGCTTGAGGGGAGAAGCAATTTAGCAGAGGTTTCTGACAGAGGAAAGATTGCATTTCTTGTTTGCTTCTCTTAATCACTCGCTCTTCTTTTAATCAGGGCAAGTGGGAATTTATACATCAGACCAGCAGGAATAAGGGGCTGATGGTTAAAAACACACCTACGTTTTCCCCAAAATCAACGGAGATCAGAGCCAGGATGGAACTCCAGAAGACCCAAAATTGATGGGAATTAGGTGGTAAGGAACCAAAGGGGCTTGAAGGGAGCTTGGGGATGATGGAGTGACTCCAAGAGCTGCCAGTGCCTTGTCACCAGCCTGAACAGGGCACAGAGGACACCAAACTGGCACAGCCAAGGGCAGGAGCACCTTAAACCCTGCTGACATCTCTCCAGTCACTCTGGAAATACTTTCAGCTCACCCTGAAGGTTGGAGAGTTCATCTCATTCCAGTATTTCCATCAGTGATAAATTATCCCAAAAGCAGCAGTTTGGGGTCCTCACTGTGTAGTGCAAGGGCAGCTTCCAACCTAAAAATCCTTCAGTGAAACACTAAAAAACACTAAAAAGTTTTAGAAACACTAAAGATGTTGGGCAGAAATTAAGGGATGATCAAATCAAGTGAAGCCTTGGGAAAGAAGGAGTGGAAAGGGATTGGGATAAGCTGCTCCAAGGGCTGGAGTCCCTCTGCTCTGGAGCCAAGCTGGGAAGAGTTGGGAATGTTCCCCTGGAGAAGGGAAGGATGCAGGCAGAGCTTCCAGAACATTTCAGGGCCTCAAGGGGCTCCAGGAGAGCTGCAGAGGGACTGGGGACAGGGACAGGACACAGGGAATGGCTTCCCACTGCCACAGGGCAGGGCTGGATGGGAGCTTGGGAATTGGGAATTCCTGCCTGGGCTGGAATTCCCAGAGAATCCTTGGATCCCTGGAATGTCCAAGGAAGGATTGGAGCCCCCTGGGATCATGGAATTGTCCCTGGAATGAGCTCTGAGGTCCCTTCCCACCCAAATTGCTCCTGGGATTCTGGGATTTGGGACACTCACAATCCATCCCGAGGGGTTTTGATGGAAAATGGGGAGAGAAAAAAGAGGGAAAGGGAAGGGAGACCCTTCATGGATTCCTGAGATCCCAAGTGAAGCCCCTCAGTGCATTGATTTCTTGGAGAGGAGATGGATCCAATGTCAGGCTGGGAGAGCTGGGAATTGCCAGCCTGGAGAAGGGAAGGATCCAGGGAGAGCTTCCAGAACATTCCAGGGCCTCAAGGGGCTCCAGGAGAAGCTGGAATTTGGAAAAGGAATGGAGGGACAGGACACAGGGAATGACTTCAGATTGGAAAAGGGAAGATGTGGGTGGGATCTTGGAAAGGAATTCCTGCCTGGGCTGGAATTGCCAGAGCAGCTGTGGCTGCCCCTGGATCCCTGGAATGTCCAAGGAAGGATTGGAGCACCCTGGGACAATGTGGGGTGTCACTGCCATGGCTGGGGTGGCACTGGATGTCCTTTGAGGTCCCTTCTCAAACCTCTCTGGGATTCTGAGCAGAGCTGGGGTTGCTCTTCAGGTTTGCAGATCAAACTCAGCTTCCAACCTGAAGGAAAAGTGATTTCCCAAAGCGGAGAAGAGGCATTTCTGGATTCCAGCCACAGGACTGACGTGGCCTCTCTGACTCTGATCAAGTTTCTGCATTTCACTCCTCCAAAAGGGAAATTGAGATTGTGGCTCCAACTTTCCCCTGGCAAAGCTATTTTGAGAAATGTCAAGGAAAAAAAAAAAAGGCGCTAACGTTTTAATTCCCTGTTTTAAATTCACTCCTCGACTTCAGCTTTCCATGGAACACAGAACAACATCCCAAAACTGACCAAGAATCCCAAAATTCCTGCCTGAAACAGCTTTTCTGAGTGTCTTCCTGTGGCACATCCCTGATCTGGACGCAGCCCCCAGCTCTGCCATATTCCTGTGCTGATGTTCCCCAACCCCTCCCCACTCCCCTATCCCCTTGTCTGAGCTCCAACACCATATGCATTTAAAATAAGTTGCTCTTTAATGTTTCAAAACCTGATTTATTAGTTGCTCACACTCCATCTGCCTTGAAAAACGGCGCCTGTGCCTCGGCTTTCTCAGCCTGCACAAAAGGTTGGGGTTCAATTGGAGGCTCCTTTATCATTTGATCACCGTGTCAGCCACATATGTAAAGTCTCCTTCCAGCTACAGGAATTGTTTAAAATGCATATTTCTCCTCTTTTTCTTGGTTTTTAAATTTTTTTTTTTTATTTTTTTTTCCTCCTCTCCCCCAGGCCACACGACTGAGCAGCAGGCACTTTGATTAATGGATTTGTCAACTTGCATATTTAGGTTTTGTTGGGTTTTTTTTTTTGTTGATTTGCCTAAAACTCCTCGTGTACAGTTCCAAAGCTTGGCTGCAGCAGAAATTCCTTATCCTGAGCTGGAAAAATGCACTGGAGCTAATGAGCTGTGATTACTCACACCCTGCATTCACTTTTACACTGTTCTCTGCTTCGAGCTTTCTTCCTTTATCTTATCTCCTGTAGCAGCAAATGGCTCCTACCTGAATTTTTTATATCCCTGACATGTTTTCTATTCAGTTTTAATGTCACAAAAGAAAAAAAAAACAAACCCATCGTGAAGTAACAAAAAAGCAAGAGAAATAAAGTAAGATATTTCCTGACACAGTGTCATTTGCTGGTTTATTTTCTTACAAGCTGTTTAAGTTTAAAATCTCCATCTCTTTTTTTTTTTTTTTTTTTTTTTTTTTAATTTTTAAAACACATACAACTTTTTAAAAA
>VWZU01010944.1:73292-94377 GCA_013397095.1 Sterrhoptilus dennistouni
AGGCCCTGGAATGTTCTGGAAGCTCTCCCTGGATCCTTCCCTTCTCCAGGCTGGCAATTCCCAGCTCTCCCAGCCTGACATTGGATCCATCTCCTCTCCAAGAAATCAATGCACTGAGGGGCTTCACTTGGAATCTCAGGAATCCATGAAGGGTCTCCCTTCCCTTTCCCTCTCTTTTCTCTCCCCATTTTCCATCAAAACCCCTCGGGATGGATTCTGAGTGTCCCAAATCCCACAATGCCAGGAGCAGTTTGGGTGGGAAGGGACCTCAGAGCTCATTCCAGGGACAATTCCATGATCCCAGGGAGCTCCAATCCTTCCTTGGACATTCCAGGGATCCAGGGATTCTCTGGCAATTCCAGCCCTTGCCAAGATCCCATCCAGCCCTGCCCTGTGGCAGTGGGAAGCCATTCCCTGTGTCCTATCCCTCCAGGCCTTGTCCCAAGTGACAAATAAAACACTGTATGGTCTTTCAGAAGAAGCAGACACTGAATTTTAGAATAATTAAGGTTAGAAAAGATCTCTGTGATCACTGAGTCCAACCAAGAGCTCCAAAAGAGTTCAGTTTTGACCATGGTGGTAAAAAACAGGAGGATTTTTAGGCTGGGATCCAGCAGTCCCCAGGAAAGCTGTCGTGGGCTTGTTTTCCATCTATTAATGAGGGAGTCGGTTGTAATGAAGATAAATTCACCCACCTTTTGACAAGGCTTGAGAGTGTTACAAACCTGGCAGGTAAAACAAGGCAGAATAAATCCTCCACCCAGGGATTCCTCCATCAATTTACACCAACAAAGGAGCCTCCTGACTCCTCATCTGAGCCTCCACAGCTGGGAACAAATTCATTTTCCAGCAATATGCACAATGATCCCTGCTAATAACCCCAGCTCTTCCCCCTGGGAATGGCAGGGGATTGTCCACAAAACGCACACACAGAGCAGGAGTGGGACCTGTCAGGCAACATCCTTCAACCTGTTCATCCATAATCTCTTTTTTCAGATGGTTTTTCCACCCCCCCCAACCTCCTCCTCGTCCTCCTGGCTTTGTTTGGTCTGGAATTCAATCAAAGCTGAATTAAGACTTGAAGGAACAACCCCCCCTCCCCTACCTTGGTAATTCGTGAGCTCTTTGTGTTAATTTTGTTACAGCTTTTTTTTTTTTTATTTCTTGCATTTTCATGCAAGGATTGCTCCCCCTGAGATTGTCACTGATATTGGCACCAGACCCCAGGGGCTGCAAACCAAACTCAAATGCCAATAAAGGGGAGGGGACTCGGCCCTCAGAGACATCAGGAACTGCAGGAAAACAGCCAGAACTTTAATCAACGACTCTTTCAAACGCAGCCAGGGATTTCAGAGGGCTGTTACTGTAGGATATGACCCTAATTCAGTGTTAATCAAAGCCACTGGTGGCACGAGAATAACCTGGTGATTTAATAAAACATCATTTTCACAGCAGCTGCTGTGTCAGGATCAGGATGTTTCCAATATCACCAATTCCAGGGAGAAGCCTGACCAGCCTTTCCCATATGTTTCTGTGCATTTCCATCAGCAGGAAAATTGACATTTCCCCCTAAATAACAACGCAAGAACTCGGTTTTATAGAAAAAAAATGAATTGATTTATTTTTTTTTTTTTAAATTGATATATGCTGCACAGGTATCAAGAATAAAAAAAAATTGGAGCAGAGAAGCTGCCCCTGAATCCCTGGGAGTGTCTAAAGCCAGGCTGGAGCACTCTGGGATAGTGGAAGGTGGTGGAACTGGATCATCTCAAAGATCCTTTTCCAACCCAAACCATTCTAATCAATTTATGAAAAGCTCAGGAAATACATGTGGGAAAAAAAAAAACCCAACAATTATTACCAATTTCCTATCTTTTAATTTCATTTAAAAGCTCCAACGGTTAAGAGCTAAAGAAGCCAAACTTGAACGTTTCAGCTTCACCAGAAAACAAAAAGAATTTATTTGTGGTTTCTGCTGATTCAGCAGCTGCAGGAACTGAGCAGTTGGAAAAGGCTTGAAAAAATCTGGAATCTTGATCTTAGAATTTACAAAATTAAAGGAAATTTCTGCTCTCATGTTGAGCTGCAGGAAGCAGCAGCACAAACTGGCACAGGACAACCAGAAATGGCAAAAGCAAAAAGTCAACTTGACACCAAGGAGATGTTTTTGGAAGAAGGGAGGGGAACGACACGACCCAAAATTATTCTGAGCACAGTCCAAGGTGAATTGTAGCTGCAGCCTGAAAATCAGGCATTTATTCCTTCTTTAGAAAAAGAGGGAAGTCATTCCTGTCTGGAGCAGAGCGGGGAGTTCAGAGGTTCCCCCTGTGCTCTGCTCCTCACCCTTCAGCCCCAAACAGCCACAGACTTGCTGGGAAAAATCTTGGCTTGTCAGGAAAAATCAGGAGCAGAATCTGAGTGAGGAAGAATTGCAAGAACTCTTCCTCTACAAGGGTCACTCACAGCTGGGGAAAGCAGAGAAATGTGACCCAGGAAAAGGGAATGGGATGTTTAGAGCAAGATTTGGGAATAAAAGGTCCCACAAAGCAGCAGAAGCTGCAGAGTTACAGTTTCCCACCTCCTGAGGTTTGAATTTTTGGGAGTTTGGATCAAACTCCCCCTGCAAGGTGCTCATGGCCTTGTCCCCAGTCCCTCTGCAGCTCCCCTGGAGCCCCTTGAGGCCCTGGAATGTTCTGGAAGCTCTCCCTGGATCCTTCCCTTCTCCAGGGGAACATTCCCAGCTCTCCCAGCCAGATTCCAGAGCAGGAGCAGCTCTGGGGTCTCCTCTGGATTCTCTCACCCCCAACCAGCTGCTGGAGTAAAACTCTTCCTCCCATTTGCAAGAAAATATCCAGATGAAATATTAAGAAAATATAAAATAAATATAAAATACATAAAATAATAAAGCTGTGAACAAAGATGAGCCCAGAGAATGAACTGAGACTGATATAAAATAGATGCACAACATTAAAATAAAGCCATGCTCTGCAAAGGAGCCACAACAAAGTGCTGAATTCCCTTGTCTGTCCAGCTGGGATTTCAGCTGGAATTTTGGTTGTAGGGGATAAAAACCTCCCCAAGAGCTCCAGAACACAGCAGGACATGTTTCCCCATGGACCCACCACGGATGGAAGTGGGAAAACATCCCTTGGGAATGAAGGATGAACCTTCCAAGGCTCTGGAGGAGCTGCCTGGGTTTGCTACCACTGAGAAAACTCAGAGACTGCAGGAAAGAATCCATTGTCCTTAAAATAATGGGCTCCAGGAGCAAGCCCTGCCTCAGGTGCTGCTTTTGACACACTTAACACACCTCAAGCCACAGCTCTGAGCAGCCCAGTGCTATTTTTAACATCTCTTTTTACCACATTTCATCCTTCCCTAATGACAATTTTACACATCTCCCCGTTGAAGTGCCTTGTGCTTCATATTTTATTTTATTTTTAAATTTTTTTTTTGGCAATAGAGCTCATGCCCCAGTGCTCCTCACTTCCACACAACAGGCTCCTTTCCCAACCATCTCCTTGTTGAACTAATTCAAACTATTATCAGTTTTACCTCCAAGGAAAGAGACGCCCTGAGCTTCAAGGAGAGCTCCAATTGCACCGAGGGAGGGGGAAAAAAAGCAGCACAAAAAATAAAACCAAAACCAGTCTAACAATGAGAGAAATGTCAAGAAATAGAAATGTCAAATCCCTTAGGGTGGGGAAAAAAAAATAAATTCCAACTCCAGCTCATCTCCAAGCACTGTATTTTGTAATGAAATTACCACTCCATAGTCTTTCCTCAGGGAAAAGCTGTTCCAACTAATCAGAGCATTGGGGGTTTTTTTTGTTTTTTAAAGTTCAAAACAAATGCAGGGTTGTCGATGCAGAATTCATGGCCTGGCTGTCAGGAGCTGCCTTTAACTCTTTGCAAGCAAAAAAAAAAAAACAACCCTCTGAGTCTTGTCACCAAAAGCTGCAAAATGGCTCAATATGGAAATAATTCAAAATATCTCAGTGTTCTCATGGATCCCCAGGCTGGTTTTGGTTGGAAAGGACCTTAAAGATCATCTCATTTCACTCTCCTGGGTGGATCCATAAAAACCTGTCTCTATTTTCCATGTAAACCTTGGAGAGAAGGGGCTTTAACAAGAACAGGAACATCCTTTTTTTTTATAGAAATCTAAAAGTTGTGTATTAAATATTAAATGAGGTCTGTACAGAACTGGGAGTTCAGCTCCTTCATCCATGATCTCCTTGTTGTCATCCAAGAGATTTTTTTCCTCCTTCCTCACCCCCTGCCTGGCAAACTCAGCCAAATTCCAAGAGACTTTTAGTTCCAGGAGCTTTGTCAGTGTCCCTGCAACAGCCAGAAATGGAAAAATGCACCAGACAGAGATGGAAAAACAGAAAAAAAAAGTTGTTTTTTGCTGGATAAATAAAATGCATCATTGAAATGAAATCATCAAACGCATCTCCTCCTCTCTGCAGATAAATCCAAAAGCGTTGCACCTCTTCTGACTGATTTTTTTTTATCAAGGAATTGCTTTTTATTAGCAAAATCAGATTTAGGAGTGAGCAGAATTCTTTTGGAACAGTCCCTCAGTAGGCTTGACCACCTCAAGATCTCAATCTTCTTCTTTAAAACTATTTAGAATATTTTTTTGAAATATTCTATTTGGAAATACTATTTTTTTTTTTTGCCTGGGTACATTTAATTATTGATGAAACCTTCAACTTCCTTAATTAAAAGCCAGCAGGATGGTCTGACTTCATTTCTGGGATGACACCACCAAAACACGCTCGTGGTGGTGACACTGAAGAAGTGAAGAAGATGCTTCCAGATGTGGGGGCAGAACAAAGGAATCCACAAAATTCCTTCTCCAAAACCATCCCAAAGCAAATAAAATCCTCCTGCCTTCAAGGAGAACAGGAGCCTCTGCAGCCAAACCCAAAAAAAAAAGGCAGCTCCTTTTTGACCTCCACTCCTCACTGCATTTCAATAAATTCTGTTTACGGCTGTTTGGAGACCTGAAAAACCAAAGCCTCAGCCTGCCATTAATATTTTAATTGAAGGCATGAATATTCATGATCAGTTTGCTTCTTGAGAGGACAAGATCCCATAATTAAATAATTCTAGTATGTAAATGTGCTCCTGTCATGACACCTTGCCTTCATCTACATTACAAAACTGAGGCAATTTTAGCTCTTTCATTATTTATGTAATTTTGGTTCTGCTGGTTGGTTTTTGTTTTTTTGTTTTTTTTTTTTCTTCTGGACTTAACTCAGGCTCTTGACACAGAAAGCAAATCTCAGTTACTGGATCAGTCAATATGGACTCTCATTATTCTCCCCTGAATTTGGCATTTTGGGGAAGAATTTTTATTTTGATACGATCCAGCTTCTGTTTCTGAGCTAATTCCAACTGTGAACACCTGAAATTTTTTCACAAACCCAGGAGAAGGCAGCAACCACAAAGTCTTTTAGGATTTCAACCTTTCTTAGACTTCAGCACCAACAAAAAGTCCCTGGAAAGGGTTTGGAGCAACGTGGGGTAGTGGAAAGTGTCCCTGCCCATGGGCAGGGGGTGGGATGAGCTTTGAGGTCCCTTCCAACCCAAATAATTCTGGAATTCTGTGAAAAATATTTGGTTTTTGTGAGTGGCGGCCCTTTTCTAAAATAAATCCATTTCTTTCTTTTGCAGCTGTAACTAACAACAGCAAACTCTGGATGATTCCAGCAAATTTCAACCTTGAAACCCTCCCATTTCCATACAAACTGAAACCTGAAGGATTTCAAATGAGGACAAAAGGCTTGAAAGGGCTGCCAGGGCCATTAATTGCTCCTTCAGCTCCTCCACACAACCCCAAACTTCTCCCCTTCACACCCACCTCAAGCTCAAACCCAGTTCTTGCCTTCATTCTTCAGACCTCACTCGTCTACTTGTTAAGAAACATTTTTTTTTTTTTCATTTCCAGGTTAAAATTCCTTTTGGCCACTTTATTCCTGTCTGTGGCAACTCCAGTTTTCACTCTGGAGCTCTTTCCCAGCCCTTGGAGGTGCCTGATACCTTTTGTAGGCCATGAGATTGAATTCTAGCATGAAATAATCTTTTTTTTCCCCAATATAAATAGCCAGAAATGGCACCCAACATTTCAGAAGACTTATACGGTGACATCAAAACTGTCCAGCCTCTGCTGGGCAGCTTGGAGTAATTCTGGAATCAAATGTTTTCCTCATTTCCCACCATTTCCAATGGATTAGCTCCAAGTTCAGCTCAGTCCAGTTCCCTGGTGTCTCCAATATTAAATTTCATCCCTTTTCCTTGGATTCCCAAGATGACCCAGTTCCTGGAAGTTATTTCATCCTCACCATCACTGCAAGGATTGACAGTCATTAAAACATCTCCTAAAACAAACCTAGTGAGAAAGCAGAGTCCTGAAGGGCAGTGAAAGGCACCAGGTGACAAAATGCCAATTAAATACTAAAATAATTTGAGAACAATATTTGGCACAATTTGTGCTAATTCTGCATTGTGACCTCTTGGAATTGGAGACTCTGAAGGACAAAACAAGGGAAGGAGAATTCAGCACCTGAAAAAACCTCAGTCCCAAAAATACACTGCCACTACCAAAACCTCAACAAAAACTAAAATATTAATTTTAAAATCAAGCAAATTTGGCAAGGACAAATCCTGCAGTAAAAGCAGCTCTGGGGAAAGAGCTCCTGCTCCATCCCAGCTCCAAGCTGGACACAGAGAAAAGCAGATCCTGCAAAAAACCCTGTGCTGCCCTTGGCTCACCTGAATGTGACTTTCCTGCTTGGAATATTTTCCATTTAAAGCCACTTCACCACCCAGATTCAACACTTTGAGGTGGTTGTCTCACATGTGGAGCACTTCAGCTTTGGATTGGAGCTTTTGGAGGTGACAGTTTGACAACGTTGATGTCCTGCCAGGTGAACCAGATGGGTTCATTCATTCCCTCTCCTTGGCTTTATCTGGTCCCATTTCCACGGAGAGGGGAAAAAAAAAAAAAAAAAAGGAACTTGGATATTAATTAATCTCTCTAATTACCTTAGAAACTAACGAGCCGTGTGCTGGAACAGAGCAGTCCTTGCTGGAAGTCAGTCCCAGACTATCCCAAAGAATTGATCAAATCATCTAAAGTGGGAAAGGAATCTCAAGGACCTCAGGCAGTCAAACCACAGAGGCTTTCCCAAAAGTGCCCTGGGAGTTTTCCAAATCTCCTCCACCACAGAATCATGGAATGTTCTGAGCTGGAAGTCTTGAGCTCCATGGAAAAGAGGCCAAGAGCTGCCACGTGTTTGTGTTGTCTTCACAAAACCAGAGAAAAATCTCGAGTTTGGAAGGGACCCACAAGGATCAAATCCAACTTCTGGTCCTACAGGTCCTTCCCAACAATCCCACCCTGTGCCTGAGCAGGGTCCAAACACTCCTGGAGCTCTTGGGAATGTCACCATTCCCTGTTCCAGTGCCCAACCAACATCTTGCTGATGTCTACGGTCGTTGCCACCACACTCAGGTGGTTCCTGGGTTTGGTCCTCAGGACAAACCCACCCTGGAGCTTCTCAAACCACCATCAACCTGCACAGGGTTTACTCAAAATGAGTATTTTGAGGGTGAAGAACATCCTTGACAATCCCAGCTCATCCACAAGCCTTGGAGAGAAAGATGAAAACCATCCCTGGAGTGACACAAAGCAAACGTATGGGATGCCTGCACTCCTCAAATCAGCTGAAACACCAGGAAAACAAAAATATTTTCCACATCTCAGCGTGTTTAATTGCAGATTTCCTTCAGGTGATGAAATTGTTGCTGATTTAAGTTGTCCAGTTCTGGGCTGAGGAGCCACTTGGAAATCCAAGTCCTTTATTTCCAAAATACAGCTTCAAAGAAAAAAATAAATCAAAAAACGCAGTGGAGAGAAGCACCAAAGATCAACTTCCACCTGCTCCAGTGTTTTCCCACTGAATGATAAAAATGAATGCACGGATTGAAAACTCCAAGCCAAAGATGAAGAGGAGCAGCACCGAGGATTTCATCAATGAAATGATGTGAGAAATAGAGAAAAGGAGCCAGAGAATTACTTAGGTTGGAAAAAAACCCTTCAAAATCATCCAGTCAAACTATTTCTATATAAACGCCACAATAACCAGGGAATATTGAGAAGCTTGTGAATTCTTTACATGAAATTTTAATTTAAAAACAGCCTATTTAGAAACAGGTAAAAAAGCACCACATAAATCTTGGACTAAATCAACCAAATGAAAGAAAATTTTTTAAAAAAGAGGTGTCTAATACAAAGTAATCAAAGAAAAACCTGAAATAACGTGGCTGATATTGCATTTATTGCCAGAGATTTGTTCAAAACAGCAAAACCCCCCAAAAAAAATTCACTGAGGGAAAGCAGTGAGAGGTGCAGGTGTGCTGTGGGCAGAGATTTCTCCAGCTCTGAATCCACCTGCATCTCCCACTGCCAGCTGGGGAAAAACTCACCCATCCTTGGCCCTGCTCCCCTCGTGTATCCCAGGCAATCACAGTCTGGTCATATTGAACTGTTCCTCCAAATACACACACCTATATATATATATATATATATATTTATATATATATATATATTTATGCACACATCAGTTTTTTTTTTCTTTTTTTTTTCCCCCTAATTAAATCCAGCACTCAACGCTGGATAACAAGATGTTGATTAATTTACTGATTTGATCTCAACACATCCTGGCTGCGTCAATCCCCTCCCTCCAAATCTCCAGAATAACCTTCACTCCTGGTGATGGCATCGTCTCCTTCTCACATATGCAGAGAGGACAGTTATCCACACATCCATCAGGAGGGATTTTGAGAGTGAGGAACTCATTTTCAGCCCGCAGCAGCTGAATACACAGAGTTGATCCAAGGGGATAAACCTGGGGAAGGTTATTGCAGCAGAGCAAGGAGGAATCTGAGATACCAGCAAAGCTTTGACCGCAGTGGTCCACGGTGTAAAAATCCAGCTGTGCATGGAAATGTGCCATGAAATCATGGAATCAGAGAATGTCCTGAGCTGAAAGGATTGTTGAGTCCTGCACAGGACTCCAAATCCCGAATTTGGAAATAATCACAGAATTCCAGAACGGTTTGGGTTGGGAGGGACCTTAAATCTCATCCAGTTCCACTTCCTGCCATGGGCAGGGACACCTCCCACTGCCCCAGGGTGCTCCAAGTCCTGTCCATCATGGCCTTGAAAACTAAAATAATAAATCACATTCTTTATCGGAACATGAGGAAGCTGAAGGAATCTGTAGGAAGCCAAACATTGTTTTGCTTTCAGAGTTTATAGGAAAACGTACCTAGAAAAAAAAAGATGTCCAACTTTTCAAACTGGGAAAAAATGAGAATTAAGGATATAAGACCTTATAATCTTTGTTGTCCTTTTAATTTGGATTTGCAAGTCTTGTGAATAAAGATGCAGGAGATAAAGCAGCAAACCCTGCAGGTCACCCTAAACCACGGGCTGTGGTCCCTAAAATTCCAATGGGCCTCATAAACCAACTTCCCTCGTTTGCAGCTACTCAAGTGGAATAAAGAGAGGCCATAAATAAATTGGCCACTTCCCCACCACCTCTTTTTTTGCAGCTCTGGAGCTGTCACAGAGAACTGTGAAATGATTGAAGACCATCAGTTTAGAAAGAAAAAAATAAATTAAAAATTGAGAAGTCCTTCCAGCAATAAAAATGGAATTTATGACTGACCCAAAAGCTATTTTTTTTTTCCAAGACAATATCTGCCAGCCCTCACAAGGACCACAGACCCCTAATATTTCCGCTCTGGGCCATATGTGCCATTCTCAGGCAAAAATAAATTTGTTAACAAGTCTGCAACAGCAGTTGGCACTTTCTTCTGCCAGTCTGTACGAACATCTTGAGACTTTCTTTAATAGGAAAAAAAAAAAATTAAAAAAAAAAAAAGGAAAAGAGAACGCTTTAGAAAAGTACAAACCCAGCAAAAACACGCCTGAAACGTAAAGGGGGAAAAAATAGTACTTCGAGCAAACATTTTAAATTAATAGACAACAGAAATGCTGGCAAAGTTTGTTGTTCATAAGCTTCGGGATCATGCAGGGGTCCTGAACATTTTAAACATTCAGTGTGACCATCTGTCACCAACACAGGCACCGAACAGAACGAGCAATTACCGGAGCCCTTCTCAGACAGAATCTGTCAACCACAGCCAGCCCGGCTGCCAGCAGAAATCAAATTGATGAAATAGGAGTTGATGAAAGCAGCTCGTCCTTCTGGGAAAAGGGATCTGCTCCCACCTGAGCAGGGGGAACAGTGGCTGGAAGGGGGAAACAGCAGCCAAAAATCTCCTGGTGCTCAGGGAATGTTGGTGAGGGTGGTGGCCACGAGGATGGATTTGGGTAGGAACTTCCATGGTGCTGGTACCACCCAGAAAAGCAGAGAAATCAGAGATTTAGTGCTGGAGTATGATTCATCAGAATGGCTTGGGATGGAAGGGAGCTTAAATATCCCTGAATTCCCACCATGGACAATTTTCACCATCCCAGGTTGCTCCAAACCCCGTCCAACCTGGCCTGGGACACGTCCAGGGATGGGGCAGCCACAGCTGTTCTGGTATTTGAACCAAGTTTCTTCAATAATACCTTTAATGATTTAATAATTGCAACAAAAGTACCCAGAGAGAAAGGCAACACCAGGGTGGAGAAGGGAGGAGAGGCAACAGGACTGTGCAGGGATTAATGAACCCAAGGAATATTAAAAAAATTAAATTATTTATACTGTAAGAACAATCTCTGCACTGCAAAGAGGTTCCCAATCAAAATCCATGAGGATGAGCTAAGGAGAGATTTCTGCTCATCCTCTGATCACAAGTCAATGTGCAAAAAGCAGGGGCTGTTGAAACCAGAGATGAAGTCATTACCAACACACAGGAGAACTGGATACTCCATGGCCACTGGAGCAAGGGAATATAATTTGCTGCTGCCTATTTCGGTGCATTCAGGTGCTGAGAATGTTTGCCACGAGGTAAACACTGAATGACTTGGAATTTCAGAAGAAAAATCAAGTGTTTCCATCAGTTGCAGGAAGTCCTCCAGACCATGGAGCCATAAAAGAGACAGAGGATTGTTCCCAGTAAGATCAGAAGAGGAATCCTATTAATATTTAAGGAACTCCTGAGATGCCAGGAGAAGCATTAGAAGAAAAAAAAAAAAAAAAGAAATTAAAAGATGAGATGAAGAAACACAAGAGAGGAGAAGAAAGTATTCTGAGGCTGCACTAAAACATGAAATGCAAAGTGACCACGATAAAATCCAGATGGGATTATCAAAATAACATCGATAAATGTCAGAGCAGTGAACTCCCGGGCTGGTTTTTCAGCAGAAGATCAAAGAAAGGCCAAGTTTTGATAAAAGTGTTCCTCCACTTGAGTGATTTGTTTTCTCAATGACTGAATTGACTCTCCAATGCTGTCATGTTGTATTTAGAGATGATTAATGGAAATACAGCCCCTACTCAACCTCATTCCTGCAGAACTTTCCTATATCCCTCCAAGCCAATATCCTTTGACAACTCTCACAACCCATCAGCTCCTTCAGGATCAAATATTGACAGGAGCCTGGCAAACACTACATGAGGAGCAGTGTTTTATTTAATGAAGTAATTAAAAGCTGCACTATCAATACCTGGGAGTGGAGATGTTGATCAGAGGACGGAGCTGCTGCTTTTCCTGATGACAAAAATGTGGGTGATCCCGTGGAGTTCATAAAGGAAATGGGATTTGAGGCAGGAACAGATGGATACAGAGGGGAAAGGATGAAGAAGGAAACTCAGTTGCTTGGCTTGATAGGTGGTGGCGCTCAGAACAGCACAGATCCAGCAATTTCCAATGACTTTTTTCTTCTTTTTTTTTTGTGGCACCTGATACATCTCCTCAATCGGCTCATTTATCACAGAATCGACTTTAAAACGACTTTCAAACTCTTTTTTTTTTTTTTTTCCCTCCCCCCAAAGAGACTTGCATTTTCCTCACTGCTAATCTGCCTTGTGGAAGCTGGATTTTAACTGAAAAGTACATCAGTAAATTGGCATCCCCTACTGAGACAGATAAGAGCTTCGAGTCACTGAATAAAGATGCCGAAACTGTGACAGGTATCTCTGAAAGCTCTTTTGAAAATTCCTTTATAAATAGTATTTATTTGGCTAAAATACCTGATCAGTGCAGCACTTCTGTAATCTGACTGTTTGCAAAGTGCTTTAGTTCTTGAGATAAAAGCTGCTACAGAACTCTGAGGATCATCTGGAGGAGCAGTTTCCACGTACGTGTCAAAAGCTTTTGTCCCCAGCCAGGTCTAATTTCATTGCAATTGGGCTCATTTTGAAATCTTTATTTTATTTTGTATATTTTTTTTCAGCTTTCCAGCTACACATGTGAAAAGTGCATTAGGTTGGGAGAAGTCTCCAAAGCAGCAGAAAATCCTTGTAAGAGAAAAGAGAGAGGGCAAAAAAAAAATAAAAATAAATCAAGCCATTAACTGCATTTACAGGGACCTGTTGACCATGAGACTGAGATTTTTATCAGGATAAAGGCACAGGGACACAAAGAATTCCCTTTCCTTCATGTGCCATCCTCTGCCTGGTCTTTATCCCTGGGGTATTTACAGCATCCTCTGCTCCCACTGGATTGTTTTCCCCTATATTTTCAGCTGTTTCAACTCTCAAAGAGTTAACGAGTCTTTTCCCAAATGAGATCTCTGCAGGTGTCAACTCCTTGGAAGCAGATAGGTCCAAAGGGCAGACACATCCTTATAATGAGAGAAAGATTAAGAGGGGGAGAGAAAAGGAGCCAGCATGAGGCATAAGAAGGGCTTTGATGAATGATAGAGCCCGGCATTAATGAGATCTTGTAATTTTACATTTCCAGAAAGCCGTGGGTCGTTAGGACTGGGAGGATCGCGGCTTTATTCAGCTGGAACAGAGGGAAGTTTAGGACAAAAGGAATCCTCTCCCCTTTGAGGGAGCGCGGCCGGGATTTGCAACATTCCCCATCCCTGCCAGTGCCAGGTTTGTTTGGTTGCTCTTTGCAAAAGCCAAAAAGCTCCAGCTGCTGCCACCCTGAGCAGACCAGGCACACCTTGGCCAACAACTGTCCAAGGAAACTCTGCTCTTTGGAAAACAAACAAACAAAAATATTGTTGTAACCTCCCCTGGCTGGAAAACGAGCTCATTCCCCATGAGCCAAACTCTGCAGCGTCTTGGTTTTTCTGCACAAACTCATCTCTTTCCCTGGATTCTGAACCCTCAGCTACTTCAAGGTGTGAGGGGTAAGAACCCAACAAGAGGTTTCTTCTCTGTTTTATCTCGGTGCAATTTGATTTTTAGTTCTGTAGCATAAACCAGTAAAATCTGGTGTGAACAACAACAACACGGAGAGAAGATGTGGCACAGGAAGGGTCGAGGTGGACAATTCCACACTGATATGAATTTAATGAGAGCAGCCATGGTGAGAAGGACTTGGGGGTGTTCCCCAGTGTGGGCAGCAGGGGAGGGAGGGAGGAATTCTGCCCCTCTGCCCCTCTCAGGTGAGACCTCACCTGCAGAGCTGCCCCAGCCCTGGGGACAACAGCAGAAGGACCTGGAGGTGCTGGAGAAAGTCCAGAGGAATCCATGGAGCTGTTCCCAGTTCCCAGGAATCCAAGCTGGGAGAGCTGGGGGTGCGCACCTGGAGAGGAGAAAACTCCAGGGAGAGCTTCCAGAACATTCCAGGGCCTCAAGGGGCTCCAGGAGAGCTGCAGAGGGACTGGGGACAGGGACAGGACACAGGGAATGGCTTCCCATTGCCACAGGGCAGGGCTGGATGGGATCTTGGGAATTGGGAATTCCTGCCTGGGCTGGAATTGCCAGAGCAGCTGTGGCTGCCCCTGGATCCCTGGAGTGTCCAAGGCCAGGCTGGATGGGGTTTGGAGCAGCCTGGGACAGTGGGAGATGTCCCTGCCCATTTTTGAGGCATCTTTCCAGTGTCTACTCCAAGCCTTACGAGAAGTCTTGCCTTTATATCCTTGAATTTCCTTTTATCCCTATCCTTGCCACCCAAAAAAAAATCCAATTCCCTTTTTCCTCAGCCATGGCACCACATCACAAATCAGTCTGACCCATTTCCAGCCCAGTTTTTCTCCTTCCTTCCCCATCCAAGCAAGTCCTGAGCTGACACTCTGCAGGCTGGAGCTGCTCTCTCACACCAACCACGCCACAAAACTCAGCACTAACCCCCAAAGAATCACGAAAAACCAAAAAAAGCCGGCCTCTCCCAAACCTTGATGGTTTTTTTTCCTGCCCTCACTCCCTTCAGATGGGGAGATTTATTGTGAATGATCCACCTTTTGAGGAATTTCAATCATCTCGAACGTATCTGGGTGTTCTGACTGACAGGGAGCCTCCCGAGATGGCTTTGCTCCCTCACCAGCACCAGTTCCTCCTCATAAATATTTATACACAATCTTCAGGTTTTAACAGATTCCAGATATTCAGACTTCTTCTCGTCGAAGCTTTGTCGTATCTTTAGAAATCGTTTTAACTGATTTTTTTTTTGCTTAACTCATTGGTTTTGCAGGTGGATAAAGATCAGCGCTGAGGAGCAGTGGAGTTCTCACATCACCACTGCCCTAACATGAATTTGCTTCTCTATTCCCATAATATGGAGCTGATAAAACCCCAGGATTTTAAAAAAATGATAAAATAAAATAGAGAAAAAGCAGATGCTACCAAAACCCAAGGGTTTTTTTTGTTGTTTTTTTTTTTTTTTGGTCTTTCTTGGTGTTTGACCACTCACAAGTTACAATATTTTCTTTGGCTACTGTTCCAATGCAACCCCCAAAAAATGTAATTATTACCAAAGGATTAAACCAGTCTCTTTCTCCCAGGCTGGCTCAGCTCCCATCCCACTTTCACACTTCCCAATGTGGCCCTTTAGGAGTTCAGCCAGATTTCAGAAATCTGCCACATCTGATCACCTGTTCTGGTGTTTCCTTCCATTTCTCCGTGTTCTTATACCTCCCTTGGGATTTTTTTCCCTCTGACATCTGTTCCTTCCACAATATTAAGCCAAATCACTTCTATGATGATTTGCTAAATATCAACCTCATTCTTACTTGATATTTTACCTTCTTCCCTAAACTTTCCACCTTCTCCTGATGGTGGGAGCGTGCTGGAAAAACATCCTCATCCCTGAAAACATTTATAGCCTCTCTTCTCCAGGCTGCTCCTTGGCTTTGTTTTTATTCCCCCAACTTCACCCCCAGCCCTAAACTGAAAGAGGGAATGTTTAGATTGGAATTTAGGAAGGAATTCTTCTCTGTGAGAGTGGGGAGGAGTTGGATGGAATTCCCAGAGAAGCTGTGGCTGCCCCTGGATCCCTGGAGGTGTCCAAGGCCAGGCTGGACCAACCTGGAATCATAGAAGATCAACCTGGAATAATGGAAGATGTCCCTGCCATGGCAGGGGGTGGAATGGGATGAGCTTTAAGATCCCTTCCAATCCAAACCCTTTTTTAATTCTGCACTCGATCTGATGCCTAAAGAGGCTACATGGAACAGAGGCCAGACAGTGTTAAAGGAATAAAGTAGGTATTTATTAAAAAGGCCTTTAAGGATACACCTTGGGCAATGCAAGAGCTCAACTGTAGCTCCACCCAAGATGGACCCAAGATGGACTCTGAGTCATGAGTTTTCACACTCTTAAGTTTTGATTTGGGTTAATTGTCCAATTACAGCTTCAGGTCCCATCCTCCTCCCAGTTTGCTCTTCCTAATTCCCTGTTGTTTGCACTTTTTGGGCCTGAAGCTGCAATGGTGTTCTTGGTTCTGGGGCTGGAAAAGGATTGTTTTGTCTGACTGAACTGTGAGGAGAACTTGCTAACACTTTATTCAGAGTTATGTACCAATGCAGTACAGAATCTGAAAAAAATCAAAGCTAAAACTCCAGGCATCAATTCCTCTGTTTGCTTTGGATTTCTCCCACAGCCTGTCCCTCACCATTCACTGCTTTTGCTGCTGCCATTCCACACAGACCTTTCCTTGCTCAATTTTCCTCTTTAAAAGAGACTTGTGGTTCATAAAAAGGGCCAGATAATAATTAAGTCTCAACTTACTTCACCTCCCTTCTCTCTCTTTAAGTTTTTTTGATTCCTAACTCGCCTGCCATCCTTCAAAGCTACAAATATCTGCTGGACCATCCCGGCCTCTTATTCAGAAAGCTCTGCAGCCATCCCTGTAATAATTCCAAAAGTAATTCCAAAAGGGAGCCTTGAGCTGCCTCCAGACAGGAATTAACTTGGAGATCACAACGACCAGAGTGACCCATCTTGCTGTGGGGTCACTGCAGTGCCACCTGAGTGCTCGTGTCCCGTTCGGGTCGGCGTTCCCTAATCCCGCGCCTTCCGACCGCTTCCTCCACTGAAGCCACGCCAACTTTTCCCCCTGATGGAGTTTATCCATCCAGCCCTCCTCGTATCCCACAGCTCCCAAAGAAAAAAAACCCCAGCTGCTCCTCACAAACAGCTTAATCCTTCCTGGCACACGACCAAGCTGGGAGGAAAAACGGGTCATTAACAACTTTCGGCTTTTCCCAACGGGAGCGACGTTGGGATTTACCCTTCCCGAGGAACTGGGAGGTGACACGTCCCGGGATTTACCCTTCCCAAGGAATTGGGAGGTGACACGTCCTGGTTGCTGCTGTCCCCACGGGGTGTGACAAAGTTTCCAAGCAGGACTGAAGGATTTCCCTGCCTCAGGAACAGGCAGGAGCTGGATTCGGTGACGCAGGCAGCGCTCCAAAGGCTGGAATCCTAATTGGAAATATCCCTCTCCAGCAGGGAAGGCTGTTAACAGGATTTTAGGAAATAATATATTCTGCTCTGGATGCAATTATACCCCAGCCCCAGACACACAGAAGTTTGTTTTCATTTTGTAACAGCAAATATTTTGGCTGTTTGAAATATTTTTTTAACAATGCCACACACACTTTGCCAGATGTTCCATCAAATGTTATTGAGTTTTTAGCATTCTTTTATTTAATATTAGATGTAAATACATATTTGGCTCCCTCTCTGCACAGATTTTTCAGTGATGCTGTGATTCCACCCCCTCTGAAAATATTAATTTTTGTAATTATTGCTGCTCTTTCCTGAATTTGCTGATTCAGGTTTTGCGAAATCCAGGTTCTGTGATTTACCAGTGTTAATAGATGTTAAACTACTGAGCCCTTTTTCAATATAAAGTGCATCTTTATCTTGGAAAGGGGGAAAAAAAATGACACATTCTAAATCTGCAGAGCCAGTTTTAATGTCCTGAGTTCAACAAATGGTAAAATTGAATAGTTATTTAGTAGCTAGGAAAAATGATCTTTGGGGAGAAAATGATAATCACAGGATTGACTGAGTACAAGAATGGGTTGAGTGGAAAGGGACCTTAAAATTCATCCAGATAAATTTCACGGGCAGGGACACCTTCAACCATCCCAGGCTGCTCCAAGCCCCAATGTCCAACCTGGCCTGGGACACTCCAGGGATCCAGGGGCAGCCACAGCTGCTCTGGCAATTCCAGCCCAGGCAGGAATTCCCAATTCCCAAGATCCCATCCAGCCCTGCCCTGTGGCAGTGGGAAGCCATTCCCTGTGTCCTGTCCCCCCAATTCTCACTAATAACAATAATAAAAATAAATTTAAGGTCCCAGTTGTAGCCCCTTGTTGTCACCTAATTCTGTCTCCTCTGCCAATGACAACATTGACTCCGTAAGAAAACAACACCCAAACTCATCCTTTATGTTATTTCCAAGGGACTCTCAGGGGAGAAAAACCACTAAACCCCCACTGTTGTATTCACAGCTCAGCTGGACAACAGAAAACTCAGCTGAAAATGGTTTGTCCTTCCTGTTCTTGCCACTCAGGGCTGAGCTCTGCTCCATGAACCATCCAGCTCTGCCTGTCAACTTGTTAAACACCAAAAACAAGCCTGAAAAGAATCTAAAAATGGGGGGAAAAATCAGAATGGAAAGCCAACAAACCAAGTTTCCCAAAACCTTTCACTCCCAGCCTCCTTCTCCTGGATGGGAACAGCTGGAACCCATTGATGCTCCTCCAGCCAAGCCCTCTTCTCTTCAAGGCTCTTTCAAGGAGCTGTGTTTGTGTTATTATTTATTTTTTAACATGTAAAAAACTAACTAAAACAAAAAAAACCCCACCAATAAACTAAAAACAAATGATACCAGGAGAGCCCAGGGAAAAGGAAATGAGAGACTGAGTGAAAGGAAACAAAAATCACCCCCCAAGCTCCATCCAGAGTCAGCTGCAGGGCAATTAAACTCAACAGTTTACAGATGTTCCTGGAGAATGCTCAGTCACAATGGCACCAAATTTGATCTCTTTTCTTAAAAACTTGGTGCACGGAGCTCACTTTTCTTAAAGGGCTCTCCAAATAAAGTTTACAGCCCTTTTTATGCCACCAAAATGCTCGCTGGGAAAGAGGAGATTGAACTTCATGTTTAACTCTTCCCTGCTGGAGCCTTTCTGGCTTCTCTTGCAGTTTCAGGTCAGAGTTTTGGGAAGTTCAAGTGAAATTCAAGAATTTTTTTTCTTTCTCATCAGTCTTAACCATCCTCTCTCCCAGCAGAGCCACACACCTGACTAATCATTCTTTCTATGATCAAATTTAATTGGGTATTTTGTGAGGCCACGGGGAACCAGGGAGGCAAAATAAGAAAAAAAGAGGAAAAAATAAGAAGAGGGATGAGTCAAGGAATTAGAGTTGTAACAATTAATGTCATGCTAAGCTTTTATTTTCTTCCTAGAGTCCTTTAATACTCTGTGCCATATCTGAACTATTTGATGCAAATACAGCTCCTCTTTTCCAAGATTTTTCCTGATTTACTCAGGATTATTTCAGCCCAACTCAAGACCTGGGTTTAATTCTCTTTCTCTCCCTCTTAAATCCTTTACAGAAATGCTCAAGTGTGGCCAATGTTCTCCTTCACATAAGAAGCAGCCAAATAAATATTAAATAAATATTCCTATGAAGCATTAAAGGAGAGTGGAGCCAGGTGGGTTTTGTGCTCCTCTCCCACGGAACAAGTGAGAGGATGAGGGGAAACAGCCTCAAGCTGTGCCAGAGGAGGTTTAGGCTGAATATTTGGGAATTTTATTTCAAGGAGAGGGTTGTAAAGCATCAGGGTGGTGGGGGAGTGACCATTCTTGGAAATGTTCAATAAATGTGTGGATGTGACTCCACCACTGAGCTAAACCTACCCCGAGCTGAAAGAATTCCTAGCAAGAGCCAGGTCAAACTTAAGCCACATTAAATATGTGCTCCTTAACTTCATTTGCACAGCCAGCAGGACACAAATGTGCTCAGTGCCCCTCACCACAGCTAATTAACCTCTGTGCTCATCCACAGCTTTGTCCTGCTCACACTCCACGTTAAATTCTGCTCAAAGCAACACAAAAATCTCACTGCTGCCCACTCAATATTCCACTGATGGTCATTCCAGAGGTGCTCCGAGTCCCCAGGACGCTCCTGTCTTTGGGAGTTGTGCAGCCTCGTTAAATCTCTCAAAATATCAAGATATCTGAGGCAAAGTTATGAAGAAGCAGGAGTTAATTTTGATATGTAACTACATTTAATGAAGAATCAGGGATCTGGGAGAAAGAAATGTCCATGAGGGACTCGATTCCAACCTGAGAAAAAGAAACTTCTGCCCTTTCCAGACAGGATGAACTCTTGTATCTCTTGTTTTCGGTTTGAGTGGATTGGAGGATGTTGAACAGAAAAATCAAGTCCAAAGTCTATAATAAACTTGCCTGGGAATAACTAAATCTTATTTGCACTTCCAGGTCCCCAAAAAACCTTTTGGAGAAACAGATGTGGTGCCTTTGTCCCTTCAGATTCCACACTGCAATATCCACAAATCCATAAACCTCCATCTATTCCTCTGGCTTTTGCCCAGGAGACACCAAGCAGGGGTGGTTTGAAGCTCTGTCCCTCATCCCTGACCAGCAGCTTCTGCCAACCACAGTGGCAAATTTTTCCTTATTTTCCCTGGTTTTCTTTCCTCTCGAAGCTGCTCACGTTCAGAATTTTCTCCCCCCAGAATTTCATGTCTTTGCACCTCCTGCTCTTTTTAGATTTGGCTGATATTGATCCCATTAGTGGGGAGGGACGGACAGAACAAACCTAAAGGACTCATTTCCTTGAGGATGGGACTCATTTCCTAGAAAATCAAGCTAAAACCACAACAGAGCTGCTATCGAGCGAATTTTAAATCTACATTCATCGCATGGTAAGATAACATTCATTCCAGTCACTTCTGAAGAGACAGGGTTATTTTTTTCCCCAAATCAAGAGGATATTGAAGAAATCATCACTGATAAATACCTGGAAGCACAGCCAGGATCAAGATATCAATTTCTACCTCCTATCAGACATCTTTCATGTAGGAGAAAATTATTTCTTCAACACCACTCGGAGAGGGACGAGCAGTTCAGGAAGAGCACAAGTAAATGATGGATTTATAAAACAATTCCATTCAAGAATACAAATAACACAGGGAAAATCTTATATTCCCTCAAGCCCCACACTAAAGGATTGTTCCTCTGCTTCCCTGCATGAGAAATTCAAGTCTCAGCATTTCAAGCCTTCCTGGATATTCACACTCTGCAGAGAGGAGGATTATTTGGATAATGGAGCCAAGGAGGAAAAGGAACAAATCCCACGAGCACCGATCTGCACTGCTGGGAGAATTGGTTTTGTTTAAAGACTCCTTAATTCCCTAAAATACAGGGGATGTGCAAAATTTAGCATCAATATGAAACAGTGATAGCTGGAAAATATCTGAGAGATGATCAAGTCCCACCTGTGACCGACCCCAGACTTGTCCCCAAGTGCCACATCCAGGAATTCCTTGGACACCTGCAGGGGTGGAGACTCCAAACCTACCTGGGTAGCCCCTGCCAAGCCCTGACCACCCTTTCCATGAGGAAATTCTTCTTAATATCCACCCTGAGCCTCCCCTGGCCCAGCCTGAGGCC
>VWZU01010944.1:95432-123561 GCA_013397095.1 Sterrhoptilus dennistouni
TTTTTTTTTTTAAAGAAGGAAAACCAAAGATTTCTAATTTATTTCCATGTTAGCACTTGCAGGCCTTGATCCCAGCAACAATTAGGCATATGGACATTGTGATTAGTCAAAATCACTGCCATACATTTTGAGTATGAAAGTATTTACATTTTTACTCCAAGTGGACATATGGCAACATTAAAAGATTAAGATCTGTCAATATTTTAAATACAGGCTTGTCTCTTGAGAAAAGGACAGAGAAAACCCTTCAAGAAGAATGAAAATTCACAATGTTTTTTAGCCCTTTTGGAACCCAGTGCCATTTTATTCAGCCTTTATCATACTCCTCTTTAAGGGCACTTTTAAGCTCCAAATCAACATCACGAGGATTTTCTGATGACGCTCAAATTTAACGTGACACCTCCAGATGAACACTGAGCTTATTTCACCTGTGTGTTTTCCCGTGATATATCAATTTCTTCCCTTTTTTTTTTTTTCCTGCTGTTTAACTTCAATACCTGACCAGAATTTTCTGTAAAACAACTCGTATTTCAGAGCTGATAAAAATGCACGAGGTGTAGGAAAAGCTCTGAGTACAACTGCACAGCGTGGAGAGATCAGACCAGAGACATTTTGCTTCCGAGGAAAAAAACGCAGCTGCAGCAACTGCATTAATACATAAAATATTATCTATAACACATCCTCCTCCCCTTCCTGGGCGCAGGAGGTGGAAGCTCCTTTGGATGTCACAAGAATTAGCTGCAGACACATATGGAAATTCCATTTAGGATAAGAATCAGTGACAGGAAACAGCCAGGAGGGACTATTTGTACTGAAATACAAGCCATTAACTTGAGCCAAGCTAACAGCAAACGACTGCTCAGGCAAGTGCCAGGCTGCAGATAATTAGTTTAGAACCTATTGGAACATGAATATTTTATCGTGCAGCACAAAAACTCGTTAGGGAGAGGAATTAGAGAGCCAGGACGTCTGGAAGCACGGCAGAGGTGATCTGTCAGGTCCCTGGGAAGAGCTTTTCCTGGAGAAAACAAGTTCAGTCATTAAAGCCACACCAATCCATTAGGAACTGAGCTGGTGGCACATGGGGAGTGCAGGGAACTGCCTGGAATTAATGGTTTCACTCTCGTGCTGCTGGACACACGTTGGGATTTTGGGAATCAGCACCTTCCTCAGGGACACCAGGCTGGTTTGCATCACATTCACTCCAGGGATGTGAATTCACTTCTGAATTCTTCCTGGAAATGGAACAATTTGCTCTATGTCAAAGCTGGATGGGGCATTAAAACCTGTCCTCCCCATGCTCAGTGAATCCTTATAGAAAGGGGAACATTAAATGCATAATTCAGGGAATCCCAGAAGGGTCTGGGTTGGAAGGGACCTTAAAGCTCATTCAGTTCCAGGGTATATTTGATACACTGGGTGGAAAGAGAATAAAAAAAAAATTAATGTTATGGCACTTCTCTATTCTTTCCCTAACAGACAGAAAATGAAACAGAGATGGCCATGACCCTGAGGA
The DNA here is from genome assembly GCA_013397095.1 of Sterrhoptilus dennistouni. Taxonomy (NCBI): domain Eukaryota; kingdom Metazoa; phylum Chordata; class Aves; order Passeriformes; family Zosteropidae; genus Sterrhoptilus; species Sterrhoptilus dennistouni. The sequence continues at coordinate 96,949 of VWZU01010944.1, forward strand.
CACTGAGCTGTAAAAAATGTCTTGATTAGCTAAAAATGCTGGATTTTCAGTCCATGACTGGGACTGTTTTGGCTGGATCTGAACAGGAAAGCTTTTAAATAAAATAGGAGGCAACAAAGTAAATTCCCACATCTGAATTTTCCCATTCCACATGGAGCTCCTGGGGAAGGAAGGCCCTCGGCAACATCCTTGTGTAGACAAAGTGAATTTCTTCTGATTTGTCCTCAAGTCTTTACCTGTAACATCCAACTCCTTAAATCCATCCTTTCTAGCCTGAACACCATCCAATATACATTAGAAGTGTCTCTTGATGCACACACTGAAATGATTTAAATCCACCTCAAAAACTCCTGGAAAGACCAGAACTTCACATCTCTGGTGCTGCTTCCCTTGGATTATATAAAAAACTGCAATCCTGACACCAGAACAAATATAAAATATAAAAAAATAAAACAAATTATAAAATAATTAAAAATAGAAATATAAAACAGTGCCCAAATGACAGATTATTGCAAGATCACACATGATGTTAAAAACTCCCAGAGTGTTAAAAGTTATATATTTATATTTATTTAAAAAAATAAACTCTACTAATAGAGGATTTGCCTCGTACAGAATATCCAAAGCAGTAACAGAGCTGCTTGAAAAAGAGAAAAAAAAAAAAGTAGATTTAGATAGAAATTTTAGATTTAAAAGTAGATTTAGATATTTATGTTGTAAAAAACCCTCCACCTTAACAGAATAAATCTGTGGCAAATCATTCATAGGATGTATTTTCCTCGCTTTTTAAAAATTCACACCTGCTCCTATTAATCATTAACTATTAATTGGAACATCATTATTTCTGGGAGATGAAGACATGTTTAAATCAGTCAGCAGCAATACTTTTAATGACAACCAACTTGTTTAATTCCATTTTTTTTTTTTCCCTTCCCCAAAGCTGTATCAAAACAGATCATTTTGTATTTCTGGAGACAAGGACGTGTAGAGCCCACCTCACCCCAGTAATGAGGTGTTGGAAACACTTGTTCCTGGATTACCCAAACGCTCATTAAATCCATTTGTTTATTTTTTTTTTTATTTTATTTTTTTTGGTTGTTGCAGTAATTGCTGTGACAACAGCAAGCCCCATAAAAACTGGAGTGGTTCCTGATTTCACTCCTTTTTGCTTCATCTCCTGGGCAAAGCCCAGGCTCAGTACAGGTGGCAGAACCCCAGCGAGTGTCCATATGGAGATCCATCTGCTCTGGCAGCACGTCCAGGAATGATGGAACGCTGGGATGGGATCATGGAACAGCCCCAGGACTCTGCAGTGCCTCCCTTGATGCCTTCAGGTTTTTAGGTTTTATGTTTTTCACATCCTGCACTGCATTAGTGTGTAACTCTGAACTCCACACAGAGGGTTTGTGAGCTCTCTGCACAGTTTGGTCAGACAAAACAATCCTTCCAGGCCTGAGAGCCAAGGACACCTCACAGCCCCAGGCCTGAAAAGTGTAAACAAAAGTGAATTGGGGAGCAGCAAACTGCGGGAATGTGACTTCATTACCTGAATCAACCTGATAGTATAAGGTTAAAATGATTTCTAAGGTATATCAGGGCCTGAGAACGGGACATTGGCTTCACTGCAACCAGGATGTTATTTCCATGCTATTGTTTTAACCAAATCAAGTATAACTTTGCTTAGGTAATGGAGGAGAAGGGGGGATGATGGTGATTCTTAATAAAGTACATAGGCCTTGGGAATAAAGTTAGGTCAGGTGGATCTGTACCTGTATAATCATCAGTACAATAAATGATATTATCGTTAATTGTAATGTTAGTTTGATAACTAAATATGACTATTCTCTTAAACCCGAATCTTAAGCAAGAATCATGAGAATCATTGTTACAGGTTTATGCTTGGGTAAAATCAATGGAACAATGGGGTTTAATGATTAACATGTATCCTTATGTAACAAGAAAAGTACAAAACTGTGTCTAATTTGGACTTCTGGTGGAATCAAGATTTGGGTCCTCAGACCCCTGACTCCCAGAGCTCTCAATAGAGCACTGCATGGAATCATTGAGTGATTGTGTGTTTTTCCTACGCTAACAAACCCCTCATATGCAAACAGACCAAACTTATATCTGCCCCAAAAATTGGTGACCACTGTCCATTTGGGGTACAGCCTCTGCCAGGCTCTTGCACTGCCCAGGGTGTATCTGTTGAAGGCCTTTAATAAATGCCTACTTTATTCTCTAACTCTATTCTAGTGGTCTGAGTGGTTCTCTTGGACCTCTCAGTCCAAAGCATCAGCAGCACATTCAGGAATGACGGGATCCATCCTGGGATGGGACCACGGAACAGCCCCAGGACACTGCAGTGCCTCCCCCTCTGCCTGACCTCGAGCAGTTGGAATTTCCAACTCGTGCTGCAGAAGTTCTCTGAGAGGCACTGAGTGTGGAGGAGCTGATTTTTAATCCTTCCTGAAATCTCCAGAACTGGGAAGAAAGGATGAAGCTGAACTGAGGTGGATCAGAATGTGCTGCCAGCAGCGAGCACCTACACAGCCCCTACTACACAGATACTACTACTCAGAGCTGGGGCTGGCTGCTGGGAGTAGCCACTACAAAGCTAAAACACGTCCAAAAACATGTCCAATCTTAGCTTTTATGCTGCAGCTCCCAGGAAACAACTGCATGGAGGAGTTGGGACGGTGCCCCTACAAAGATCTGTGTCCAGCTGCACTTACGACACACTGAAACTCCAAATAGGAACTCAGCTCGCTCGGGCTTAACACATCAACGGTTTTGATGCATCTGACTTTAATCTCAAATAGGTATTTAACGGCAACCTTTCCCACAGTTAACAAAACTTCCAGACAAAGCTGGGCCTCAGATTCCGCCGCTTTCATCGGCGGCGCGAGGCGGGATAAGGAAGTGCCAAATGGAGCACGAGATTTATCCCCCTAATAACCTAAATCTGATCTCCACCTTCTTTCAGGAACGCCAGAGATAACTGAAACGTGCTCCTCCAGAAAAATAAACCAGCCAGAAAAGATAACAGGGCAGCTCCTTTAAAGACTTCAACCCGGCGGATCAATACCCTGTTGGCTTAAGAAAAGGGATGTAAAAAAGATCGAGGCTTTAATTTCCATTTCAAGACCAGGGTTCAGCATCAGCTGAATGTTTTCAGCGGCGACTAAAGTGCTTTTTTAATTTTGTCCTCGTGCCCAGAGCATTCAGGGAACAACAAGCAAAAGGACAAAGCCAAAGTTCAAAGATTGAAGACACAAAGCTGAGCTGAGGCTCTTGCGCTGTAACCTCGTTTAATTTGTCACAAGGAGATGAATTCAGAAACTCCTGTTAATGGCAGGGAAAGAAAAGTGGGACAGGAACCTGGAAATCAAGAATTTAGGGAAATGGGTTTCACACAGAAGGTAATGAGTGTTTGGTGTGAATCACAGGACGGGTCACTGCGCCATAAGAGGTTTGTAAGAAATCCATTTTTGCATCTGCTGAAAGGATTAGAGAGACTGGGGAGAAGGAGTAAAAATCAAAGGACAAACAAAAAAATGCTCATTTGTCAGGCCACTTGAGCTTTAAAAAATTCTCACCAGTCCCAAAATGAATAGTTGGGATCGTCCTATATTCTCACCCAACCACAGAGAGGAGTTTACATTCAGCTTCTCTCTAAAAACCATATTTGGGACAGCAGAACAGGACTGAGAATGAAAAGCACATCCCAGCTGCTTTTTGTAGTGACTATAAAACAGCTCTGGAGTACTCACGGAGTGTAATTTGAATTTTTCGAGGCAGCAATAGCAAAAAATAGGTCACAATCCTACTGAATCCATTGGGAAAGGTTTCAAAGGGAATTGCAGAAATGGAGTGCTGAGCCAGGGGAGCCCATCCTTTCACATTCACTCAGTGCTGGTTGGATCAGGGATAGCCAGGGATCCTCCTCCAGCAGTGGAGGTGGCATTGCAAGGTGAACTGGATTCTTCTCCTCCTTCTTCCCAAAGTGGGATATAGGTTAATCCTTGGCTGGGAAACTGGGATTCTGGATGAGATACAAAACCAGAAGAAGAGGGGGGATCACTGCAAGGTGGAATGAAGCTCAATCCTCTTGCGGTCTTCAGGCAAAAGGAAGACAGAGGAGGAAGGAACCTTCTCAAAGGAAGGAATTTTTGGCTGGGAATGTGGGGAGGCCCTGGAATAGAATTCCCAGAGAAGCTGTGGCTGCCTCTGGATTCCTGGAAGTGTCCAAAGCCAGGTTGGACAGGGCTTGGAGCAGCCTGGGATAGTGGAAGGTATCCCTGCCCATGGGAAGGGTAGCACTGGATGAGCATTAAATTCTCTTCCCACCCAAAGCATTCCATGATATCCAAGAAAGATAAAATAGTTACAAAATACAGCCTTTGGTGCTGCACATAAAGGAGGTAAATCCCTCTCTGCTCCTTTTATTACTCTGGAAAATCAACATTAAGATACTTCAGACAAAGCTTACACTGAATAATATGAATATTTCTGTAACATATCCAAGCCTTGTATGAGGATGGTATTTAAGAACAAAGTCTTTTGTTAACTTTTAGTATTGTTCACTTAGAAAGCTGGAATTGGTCTCAGGCAAACAGGCAACAATAATAATATATTATTATTTCCGTAATTTATGGAAACCTGGAGACTCAATGAGTTTAAGAAGAGATGAGAAAAGCAGAGCATAACCAGGAGGATCAAAGTACATAACTAAATGGAGATGGCAGTGTTTGCAGAAAGCCTTGGGAATTTTCAGTAATAAACACAACTTCAGCTCAGCAATTAAAAGAAGTGTTTATAAAAATAAAGCTGTTCTTAAACTTACAATGTTCCTTCAGCAGTTTCCTTGGGGAGCAGAGCTGTAATAGTGTACAAACAGCTGAAATCACTCTTGTTTGTAAATTGTGTCATTGCTTTTCATTTCCCCTGTGTGGCAGTTCCAGGAAAATCTCAGCACCAATTCATTGAGAAATGATCCCAAAAAAATGGTTTTTTTCCACCATGGGTGGATATCACTGAAAAAAGGCAAAATTATTTGGGTTTTACCAAGATGCAGCTTACCAAAATAAAGAAGTGTCTCGCAATGCCACCCATAAATGAGTTTGAAATCAGTTGTAAAGGCTCCTTGTTCAATTAAAGCCTTACAAAACCATGTACCAATATATCAATAACCCTATTATTCATCACACAGCTCTAACAACATGAAAGATATAAAATACTGAGAAAGGAAAACACTTTACACCTGCCCACAGCCGATACTCTGATTTTTATGGACTCCAGAGTTCACTACAGCCTTAAAAATTGCTGCTCACCAGCTGATAAACCCAAACCTGAGCTGATTTTAGACATGAACTTCATAACCTGCCTTTGGATCTGCTCAGCTCCAGGGTAAAACCTCCACCTCAGATGCTCCTGTGGCCAATGTGGATGATAAAAAGTCCAGATTTTAAAAGTCCAGTTGGGTTTTCAAGCAGCTTCTGTGATCATTTTCACTGTGGATCTTGAATCCAAAGGCCTTCCATGGCTGCAGAATCTTTGGGGGATAAAACAGGCTCTGCCACACCCCAGGTCTCCTTCCAATATCCATTTTCTCACTCTTTTCCAGTGCTGCTAAAGCTGAGCTTTGATTCAGCTGCTGCTCCAGAAGGGAGAATTCGGAGGCAGGAGATGCTGAACTCTGACAAATCCCACCCGAGGAGCACGTTGTTTAAATTTGATTTTTTTATATATATCCTAAAAACAAACCCCAAAAAGAGAAAAGTACAGGAGGAAACAATGGGCTGAGCTTCTTCCTAAGAGTGGATTCTTTGACAAGTGACATCAGGGTAAAGAAGCCACCAGGGCTTTTGGTTTAAGGACTCCAATTAAATCCAGGCATGAAGAACAAAGGAATTAATTCTTTCCAAAACATGGGCTCTGCTACCTGGTTTTTTTTAAGCTGGAACCTGCATTTTCTTTATTTTATTTGCTTTTTGGTCATCTTTTGAGGGTATGGCTTGGAAATCAGAGCCTGGATGAGGTGGGCTCTTGGGAAAACAAGAGTGCCCTGGCAGGATCCCAGTGCCAGAAGGAAAATGCTGACCTTTAACCAGGCCTGGCGACAGCTGAAGAGGATGGAAGCACCTTTTAGCTGCCATCCAAAGCAGTTAAAGGTTAACTGTAACTCCCCTTGACAGAGCAGATCTGCCACTGACAAACACCCCAGGACAGGTTTTTTTTCTCCCTTTTAACGAGGCTGGCACTAATTAAGTCTAATGCCAGTGAAGTCAGTGGCAGGACTGACTCAATTATGCACTAAAAGTTGGGTAAAAATTCTTGGGAAAGCACTCACTGCACACAGAAACTGAGGCAGGAACTGGGGAAAAGATGTCTTGGAAATTTCAAGTGGCTTCAGGCAGAAAGAGCCTGGGCTGGAGTGCAGAAAATGCATCACAAAGCCCTTTGCTCAATTTTTACTCCTTTACTGAGTCTTAAATGCTGACATATCCATGGATATTTGTATGGAATTCTATCAGAAATGTACTGTTCTAAGTGGGGAGAAATTTAAGGGATTGTGGGGATTTAATTTGGTGCATGAGCAGCTTCATCCTGTCACCTCTCCTGTTACATTACTGGGCACCACTGCTGGTTAAACTGCAATTTCAGCTAATTACTACTAATGAATTACCAAAATGCTCCTTGCACTGGACTGGGATCTTTTGCGCCAACTGGAGAAAAGCAAATTATTCTTTAATAAGGAATCATAGGTAGGCAAAAACCTCAAGGGAATTCAGCAGAGCATGGAATGATTTGAGGAATAACAACAGCCACAAGATTTTGTGGTGATGGAATCATGGAATGGTTTGGGCTGGAAGGGACCTTAAAGACCACCTGAGCTCCAACCTGAGCATCATCTGTGCTTCCAAAATCACATCCCAAGATCATTCCTGTCAAAACACTGAAATGTGGAAGTTTTTGTCTGGCCACAGATAAAACAAAAAGACAAAGAAGTAACAAAGGTTAGGCTGGATTAAAACCCCAAAGCTTTACCTTGGACATTCAGAGCCAAGTGTGGGTCACCCTGAACAAAATCAGGCAGAACCAACAGTTTGTAACCAGACCAGCTTGGGTCAAAACTGGGACAAACTTGTGGGAGTGGGGCAAGGCAGAGATAGAGGGAAAGAGCACAGGGAAAAGGGAAGAAATTGGGGCAATAATCAAACAAAGCCCCAAAAAGGTTAATGAGGCAGTGAAGATTTATCTCAGGGATAAACAGTCTCTGCACTAAACACATTTGCTCATCCCCACCTTCCCAATCTTCCCAGTCTTAAAACACCAATTCTTAATTCTATCTCATCACCACTGAGGGTTTAAGCTGTTAATTCCAGCAGTGCTTAAACTGAAATGCAGGTTTCTGCTCCAGATGTGAGTGGAACAGAAACAGGGGAGTTTGTGCAGCTGTTAAAGTGACTCCAGAGCAGGAGGACAAACCCAGCAGAACAGAGGGCCCTTGATTAAGGCCTGAATGAAACGATCAGGGCGCCCATCAAAGCACCCCCTGCTGATGAGCAGCTATTTGGCCACACACAGAGCTGTGATTTCCATCCACTTTAATAATCAGGGAGTCGGGATTTGCCGTTAATGTGACATTGATGAAGAGAAATGACGCTAATGTGACATTGATGAACCGGAATGACAGTTGAGGCTTGATTAAAATTAGCCCCAGCTCTTCAGCACAGGACCAGCCAGAAGGGCTTGACACGTAACTCGGATCTTCCAGAGGAGAGGGAGAGGGTGAAACAAAGGGCAAGGTGAGGGGAAAGGAGCAGAAAGATGCTAAAAAAGCCAACAAATGTTCTCTGGTTAAATCCAGGTTGGATATTGGGGTAAATCTCTCATAGAAAGGGTGGTGGTGGTAGAGTCTTCATCATGCCTTGGAAAGGCTGACCTAAAACAGAGACTGGACAGAGCTGGAGAATAAAGTAGATATTTATTGAAATGTCTTTAGGATCCACCTTGGGCAGGACAAGAGCCTGGCCAGGGCTACACCCAAGATGGACCCAAAATGGTCACAAAATGGACACAAAGTGGTCACAAAATGGATGACCAGGTCATGAGGTCTCACACTTTTATAAGTTTTTGGTCTATTTGCATATTGGGGTTTAATTCTCTAATTACAGCTTGAGATTATTAAGTCCCATCCTTCTTGTTTTCTCTCTTCAGCCTGATATTGTTTATGTTTTTGGGCCCGAGAACTTCTAACCCTTGTCCTTGGTCTCCATCAGGAAAAGGATTTGTTTTGTCTCCCTACTCTGTAAACAGAGCTGATTAACACTTTAATATGAGGCTCAGAACTGCACCCCTGGGCAGCACAGAACCTGAAAAACATGAAAGCTAAAAATTAAGGCATCTTTTCCTTCCTTTAGAGGCATCAGGATCCTTCACCAAGGTTCAGCATCTCAAATCTTCCCCCACTGCTCAATTCCCTGAATTCACAGACAAAAGAGTCAGGGTTAAAACTGAAAGTGGAGGGCAGAAAGTGCCCATTTATCCTCACCTTTACAGCTCCTGGGGACACCACTGGGCACTGACACTTTGCTTTAGCAGGTTCACAGAATCCCAGGAGGGTTTGGGTTGGAAAGGACTCTAAAAATCATCCTTATTCCACACTTTCCACTAGAGCAAAGCTGACTAAGCCAAGGCTGAAAGTCCAAGGCGTGGACACTCCTCAGGAGCTCCAGAGGAAGCCAACCATGGGATGTGGAATCAGCAAAGAGCAGCTCCGCTTGAGAATCAGGAAAATAAAGCTGTGACATTAAATAAACCAAGCCCAGCCCTTCAAAATCACAGTTGTAACAGCAAAGAGCAAACCCTGTTTCTATAGGGAAACACACTCTGGGCTCAGCAAAACTGCCTGAAGGAGGTACTGAGGAACACTAAAGAAAAAAATTAAGGAAAAATATCATGACACAACTGCTCAAGTCTGGATTCTGTTCACCAGAACATGTTCACAAGGTTTACACTCACAATGGCCCCCCATGTGCTATCAAAATAAATTTCAGCTCTTAAATTCTCTCCATAGGGAAGTTCCTGAATGCTGGAAATACTCACAGGATAAGAGCCTTGTTAAACCCCCTCTGCACCAGCTCAGAGCACCCAGCACTTACACAGGAGTCAACAGCAATCACCCAGATTTGCCTTCCAGCTGTGAATGAGTTGAAATGGCCCCAACCTTCTGTAGTTACACTCCTTGCTCCTTTTATAAACAGAATATTCTTTCATTCATGATATAATTTCCTAGATTATCCATTATTAAAATTCCCCCTCTCCAAAACGAATTTACATTTGAATTATCTCATTACTTCTGAACAAGCCAATTATTGCCTCTAGTGAACAAAATAATTAGACTTGTGCTCCCTGCATTTGAGATCTTCTCCAGCAGCCCCAGAACACAGGAGTACACAATGCAAAGATACAAATACACAGAACAAATCAATGGAGCAGCCTTTTTTTTCCTGCTGAACATTGTTTACCAACTGAACAGGTTCATTTCTTTGAATATACACACTCAGGTATTGAGGGCACGATACAAACCTGAAATTTAAACTCAACCTTATCAGTCAGGTCAGAAAGAGCACAGAACTTCACTTGGTTTGTTTTTCTGGAGTCGGAAGTGTTCCCTCTCCTCTGACATCTGTGTTGCCAAAAAAAATAATCATAAAATACTGCCCAAACCTGGGAAATGTTTCCTAGAGGTTGGTGATGGGATTCATGGAATCTCAGGATGGTTTGGGTGGGAAGGGACCTTAAATCTCATCCAGTGCCACCCTCTGCCATGGGTGGGGACACTTCTCACTGTCCCAGGGATCTCCAAGTCCTGTTCAGCCTGGCCTTGGACATTCCAGGGATCCAGGGGCAGCCACAGCTGCTCTGGCAATTCCATTCCAGGCAGGAATTCCCAATTCCCAAGATCCCATCCAGCCCTGCCCTGTGGCAGTGAGAATCCATTCCCTGTGTCCTGTCCCTCCAGGCCTTGTCCAAAGTCCCTCTGCAGCTCTCCTGGAGCCCCTTGTCTTGGATAAAGACAATTTAAAGAGGTGGATACTCTAAAATAAGTTACTTCCACTTAAATTCAACCAATCCCCTTCCACCAATAAGCAACGACTATGAGCTGATAGAAGCGAAAAAAACAACACTTTACCAACAAGCGACATGGCAACAGGCAGAAATAGAGAAGTAAATAATCATTAGATACAAAATCACCAAATCTCAGGAACCCCATTGGAAAAAAGAGGGCCCAAAATGGCAGCAATGCCCTTCCCAAGATGGTGCCCACTCATAGGGAGGCAAAAGGGAAATAGCAGCAGGGCCTCCCAAAATGGTGTAGTTCCCTGGTGAACTGAAGTGATGCCTTGAGATTTTAGCTTTTATATTTTTCATATTTTTCATATATTTGTAATCCTGCAATTCTTTAGTGTGTAACTCTAAACTCCATATAGAGTGTTGGATACTGTTTTCCCATTTTGATCTGACACAACAATTCCTCTCCAGGCCTGGGAATCAAGGACACCTCACTTCCTCAGATTCTGAGAAATTAAACAAAAGTGAGTTGGGGCAGAGCAAACCTGGGGTAAATTACTTCCTTACCTCAAGCTGTAATTATAATTTGATTTATTATAATTATTTATTATTTGATGATTAACCCCCACTATGCAAATGGACCATACATATAAAAGTATGAAAACCCGTGGTCCATTTTTTTGGGTGTAGCCCCTGGGTGTTCACCTGCCCTAAATATACCTGAAGGCTCTTCAATAAATAGAACTGGTTTTATTCTCTTAATTTTGTCTGGGGTCTGTTTTTAGGTAGTCCCAAAAGGCATCAGAAGGACAATGAGGAAACAGCATCAGATCTGCCCTAAATGTACCTGAATACCCTTCAATAAATACAACTGGTTTTTATTCCCTTAATTTTGTCTGGGGTCTGTTTTTAGGTAGTCCCAAAAGGCATCAGAAGGACAATGAGGAAACGGCATCAGATCTCTTCCTCAGGATGGTGCTCCCCATAATAAAAGGACAAAAGATGGTGGCAAAAGAGCCCTCATGGTCAGGCTGGGGATGACAGAGAAGTTCCAGTGGCACATAAATCCTCACCAGCCTGTTTGGGGTCAGCGCCGTCGCTTCCACAAGATTCATCCCAAAGGGGCAAGAACACAAGGGACAGAGAAAAACGTGGCAGGACTTGCCACAAAATGTGTCCACTGCTCATGTAAAAATGGGAGAGAGGTATAAAACACCTCCTGGCTGAAGGAGTGTCCTGCTCCCAGATGAGGAATTTTCCCAATTTTCACACCTCGTTGCCCTGCTCGTGGCTCTAGAGGAGGAAAGTGAGGGATGCTGCAGGAACCTGGCTCACAATTCCATTAAGGACCCTCTGCCAGCTGTCAGAATAAATCCACAGCCTCGCCCTCAAGAATTTCTGAAGCAAGAAAAAAGATTCGTTTTTATCTTCTTGTATATGAGTTAACAAGCAGAGAAAATCAGATCCCTCACATCTGCTTCTGGGGGCCTCTTGGATACTTCAGTGAGTCCCTGCATGAGCTTGAGCAGGAATTTCTCCTGCCACTGAGCATTAACAACATATTGAGGGTAATAAAAACAATGCAACCCTCATTTATCAGCTTGAGGAGAAGCTGTCGAGGCTGAGAACGACCCACCAGGAAAGTCAGAAACAACAAGATGAAGATGTTTTGGGGTTTTATCCTTTGCTTGGAAATGATGCTCAACTCCAGCACAAAGTGCAGAGAATGAGGGAAAGCTTTGCCTCCTCTTCCTTCCTGCTGTCCCCAGTACTGTTTAAGTTTGACAGGACTTTGTGGTTTAATTTTGCTGCCAAGTGAGGTTTGAACTTCTCTCCTTGGCTTGTGCCCTTCCCTGCACAATCCAAGATCAGTGCATGGCCCAGTGAATTACATTTCCCTACATATATATACATATATATATGTATTATGTATTATGTCTCTCAAAAAGTATATTTTAAATTAATGAGCTATTTCAAATGGAAGATGAAAAGCAAAACCCTCCTTTTCTTTTTTGGAAGGGTGATCCAACAACACTGACAGTACCAGATGGTTTCCTCCTTAGAAAGGCAGACAAAGCAAATCCATCCATAAATGTCCAGAATGTCAGAAGCAGGCATCAAATAAAAAAAGGTCCAAGTAAATACACACAGCTCTTGCTTCTCAGAAACCAGGAACATTTGCTGGTCCTGTCAAAGAACAGATTTTTATTTTCTTTTCTCCCCCTCTCCAATAGCCTGAAACTTCCAAGCAGAGCTGGAAACACGAAGGTGCCTTGGTCTCACTGGGGAAATAATTCTGCACAGCTGATTTGAGCTGTGAAAACCTTCACCCAACAGCAGCAGCTGTGCTCAAAAAGCAGAGGATTTCTCTGTAAAAGCCCAGCACCAAACATCTCATGGGCAGGCTCTGTTAGAAACCCTAAAAACCCCAAACACCTTTAATTTGTGGTGTCGGGAAAAGCCAAGATCATGGTCAGGCAGTGAATCCAAGTGTCAGTTCAGGGGTCTGGACTGGGAGCACAAAACACCTGCAGGTTCCTAATCCATCTCCATGGATCAGGTTATTCCTAAATAGTTCAGATGCTCTTTTCAATTTCATTTGAAACCCTGAAAATTTAATTTAATTTGTGGGAAGAAATCTGGTTCTGCCTAAAGGGACTTTTAAGGAAGAGCAGAAAAACCCCACAGGAGTGAAAGGTTCATGCTCCATGACCTGCCAGCCCAGCAGCCTCTTGTTGTCCTCCCCTGCTCTAAAATACCCATTTCTTGCCCTAAAGCACCTATTTCTTGCCCCAAAATACCTATTTCTTTCCTTAAAATATCAATTTCATGCCCCAAAATACCTATTTCTTTGCTGTCTCCACTTCTCCCTCGTGAAAGCTGACCAAAACTTACTAAAAGCATATTTATGTATTTTATATAAAACTTGTTAGGTAAAAAAGTTCTAACATTACAATTTTGAGCAAATTTCTACAGACAGCAAGGCAGATGCAATTCTATTTATTGAGGCTCCCCAGTCTCCAAAATCTATCAACCCCAACAACTTTTGGGTCCTCAAAAAAAAAAAAAAAAAAAGGTGAGACCTCCAAGATATGAAGTTGCTGGAAGTTGCATGAAAGACTTGACCACTCAATGCATTCATCCAGGGAAATTCAGAGCCTGTCCTTGTATTTCTTAAAAGATCAGGCACCACAAGTGAAATAAAATTATTTACCCCCAATTTTGGGGGCTCAGCCCAACCTGAACACAAACATCCCAGCTTAAGAGCTGGTTTGGGACGTTTCTGAGATGCTCAGGAGAAATGGAAGCATTTTAAAGCAGAAAAATAGGTCAGTTAAGGGACTTGGAAAGTCAAGTTCTGCTTTTAGTGAAGAAACAAAACCTCCAAGTACAGATCTAAATTTTCAGGATTTGTTCACTTTCTCCAAGTCCCTCTCCAGCTCTCCTGGAGCCCCTTTAGACCCCTGGAAAGAGCTTTGAGCTCTCCCTGGAGTTTTTTCTTCTCCAGGCTGAAAAATCTTGGGGGGAAAGGGAGGGAATGAGGGAAACAGGGGAAAGGAGGAAGTTTAGCAACAAATAAAATGAAAAAGACCACACTGGAAAACAGTTTGGAAGCCAAGCAGAGCCTTTTTCTCCAGGTAAATATTTCAAATTAAATCTGCTCTGCTCTCCATGGGAACATCAGCAGCTGGACATTGAGTGTGCCATATGTGGCTATTTTCAAATTAAAACCAAAATCCCTTTCTCTGCAAAAACAGTGAAGTTAAAACACTTCCATCCTCTGGTTTTCTGCATAAGCATGATCCAAAAGCATTAAGTGGGTTAAAGACATTAAATAACTGTAATAATCTGCTCTCAGAGTGCAGAGTAATGGAATCTTGCAGCAAGGCTTGGAATTAACCTGCTTAATTTCCCTGGTATTACATCCACCACATCCATCCCCCTGATTCTGCTTCACAACTGCATCATTAACTCCCCAGACATTCCAACCTCTCACTCCAACTTGCCACTTCTTCATCCAAATGTATTATAATTTGCTTATCCAGTGCCATTTGCATCAACTTCCTATTAAAACAGAGAGAAAGAGGTTTAAATCTTCTTCCTCCACATTTAATTCAATTGTTTTAATGACTCAGCGCACCAGACGTGGTTTATGCTTGGCTTGGACTAATTCAGAAGTTTCTGCATCCAGTAAGGGGAAAAAGACTGAAAAAAAAGATAAAAGGAAGCATTTTTGGTTCTGGCAATGTTATTTATGGCTGTACCCCAACACAAGTGACTTCCTACAAGCTGAGAAAGAACTGGCTAATGCATCATCCAACACCCCAACTCAACAGGGTTTTGCTCACAACATTCCCAAGAAAACCTCCCAGACCAGTTAAAAAATTAACATTATCAGCTGGGATTTATGTGGATTTCCTTTATTCCAGTAGGAAATTAAGGAAATTAATTTCTACTCTCCTTCTGTGATTTAATTCTATGTGATTTTATGGGTTCCCTGTCCATGCCAGGGGTTGGATCTTGATGATCTTTAAGGTCCCTTCCAACCCAAGCCTTTCCATGGTTCTCTCTCTGATTTTCTGCATCTACTAAATACAGAGTTCACAACCAACCTTCAAAAAAACCCAACACAACCATTGTGGTTCCCACCTAAACCTGACCCTGAGAGATCAGATTCATTTACTAAACCAGGCCAGAAAAGCAGCCTGGGACTGATTTTTACTGATGAAAAGATGGTAAACCAAGTGTCTTCTGGATAGATTACACTAATCACATTTTAAGGTGTTTTTTTTAAGGTGATAGGGATTGTGCTATTATAGCACGGAATTAAAAAATACAAAACAAATGAAAGAAATTTTGAACTAAAATCTATTCTTTTTTTCAGTCTTTTACTAGATGGTTCACAGAGCACCAATAAACCAGGAGAACATAATATTCCAATTAACTTGGTTTTAATCACTTCTGGCTGAGAAGGATGTGAATGGAGTCAATAAAAGAGGAGGTATCAGAAATGGCAACTTGGATGGAGGACGAAGCTTTATCTACCACACTCCAAATGTTTCAAAATTCCCTTCAGGCATCTCTCAAGTCTTGGAATTCTTTACCTGAGACAGATCTATCCTTACCCATAGCAGAGATCCCTGATCCACCACAAACCCTCAGGAATTTGCTGGCAGTTTGTTAAATCCATCCTAAAGAGATCCACACTGTTAATTCCTTTAAATTGTTGTCCAGTGGGGAGGGTCTCCCTTGTCCTTTTTCATCTTTGCTCTCTGTGGGAATCATTCTAAATCGATTCTAACTCGATTTCCCTTGGGCTGTTACATCCGCAGAGTGCAAGGGTAAACCCTAAATGTCAATTCCCATTTTTTTAAATTCAAATGGTATCATTTTTGGCTGATGTCTTTGATGGTGATCCTTTGAGTGAGCAAAACCAGTCCTTCATGACAGATGTTTAAACTACTACCAATCTTTTTTTTTTTTTACCATAACACCAAGTTTTCTATGCAAGGACTCCAGTTTTCCAAAGGAGTCAAAGCAGAGGCAGAGAAAGACACAATTCTGAGTCCTGGAATTCCTTCATCTCCCTTTTTGGTAGCATTTTTTAACTGGGAATGGGAATGGAGCATTTGCTCCACAAGTTCTTAGACAAGAGATGCCAGATTTTTTTCCTGCCCTGAGCAGATTTCTCTCTGTATTTCAGATTTCTATCACCACTCAACAGAAAGAAAAATAAAGTTATTCTCCCCTTTCTGCCTTGTAGCAGCAGCACCTGAAATAGGAAAAGCATCTTTTGTCATACAAAGGTAAAGGCCAATGCTCCAGCGGGCGACTTTTTTGTTAAATTCCTAAATTGGATGCTCCAGTTACAAAAGTCATAAAAATAAAGCTTTTATAGACACAAACACTTTGCAGCTGCAGGAGACCAGGTGGATCTGAGGGGCACAGGTGGCACAGGAGCATTTCCACCCAGCCCAGGGGCTCAGGGTAGACCCACCCCAAAATCTCTGTCCAATGAAAACACAACACCTGAAGAGTTCAGACACACAAATGTGTGAACTGCTCAAAAATTCTGGAATAAAAAGCACAAACTCTGAAAAAGAATCATGGAATAATCAATGAAATCAATTATATAAACTTCTATAAATGAAATAGGTTCTTGAAACAACAAGAAGGATAACGAGCTATAAATATTTGAATAAAACCCACCCCTGACTTTTCTCTGTAATACTCAATTCTATGTTCAAGAGAGGCTCTGGGAGAATATTCCAGCAGCAAGGCAGGATATAATGACAGAGACAATGGGAGAGAAAAGTGCCCAGTTTGCTGGGATTGATGGAAAAATGCCAAACTGGTCCAGTGAAACTCCAAGTGAGACCTGAGGTGTTTGTGAGAGGAGCTCAAGTGGATTCCTTATCACACCTCTGAAAAAACATTTGTCTTCTTCACTTATCAAGCAAGGAAGGACCTTTTTTTGAGGCTTTTTTTTTTCCCCAGATCCATGAAATACCTAAAGCCACACCAAACTCCTCAATTAAGGATAAGAGATATCCAAAATTTACATGGAAATTCATCTTGCAAAGCATCATCTCTTTACGCACACAAACATGTCCCAGCCATTACCACTAATGGAGTTCCAAGCATTTCCCTCTTCCAGGCAACTAATTAGGAAGTAAAGGTTGCAAGGAATTAATTTTTATCCACATTTTAATGTGAAAGGTGCAGTTAGGAATATCTCAAGGTTGGTTTAAGTCAGAGAGGGGAATCATGTAAGAAGTTGGTGATGGCGAATTATTTTTGTTTTCTGCATCAAAATGCTTCACGTCCAAATTAACTCACATGGAAAAAGAATAAAGATGGAAATAACACAGGAACAATACAGCATGTTATTCCATAGGCGGAATCCCAGGAAGGGTGAGGTTGGAAAGGACCACAGAGAGTCACTGGTGCCACTCCCAGAGCCCAGGGCAGTGTCCAGGTGGCTCTGGAATGTCCCCAGGGAGGAAATTCCAGCCCCTCTCTGGTCTCTGTTCAGGGGGAATTCCTGGGCTCAGTCCCTGCCCCTTCCTCTGGTGCCACTGCTGGGCCCCTGTGATAGTTTGGGACTGGTTTAGAGGGAATCTCCTCCAATTAAATTACAACAGCAGCAGAAATGGGATATAAAACTCCTTTTTATGATATTTTAATAGGATATCTGACACTCCAAGTGGGTTAGTCAGCATTATCACTGCACCAAGTGATAATCCATTTCCCATCTGATGGAAACAGAACCTTTGGAAGTTGTTTTCTTTCCCCCACCTTAATACTAACCTGCAAAACCCCCTAAACTCCAGATTATTCTACAGAAGAAGTTTTATTCAGCAACACAAACTGAATCAATATCCAAAATCAACCAACCTCCCCTGGGCACAGGTTGAGGTGGACCCCAACTTCAATTTTATTGACTTGGGTGAAAAATTGTGATGCACACCCAGAATCTGGGTGGTGGAAATTGCACATTTTGGGCCCCAGAGCAGAGCCTGCTCCATCCTTTGGATATTGATCCCCATGGATGGGATCCCTGAGCCGTGTCCCCTCTCCCCTGAGCAGCCCCAACTCCTTCAGCCTCTCTTGGCCCTTCCGCACCTTGGTGGCCTTGGCACTACTGGTGGAACACTTGGACTCCATGATTTTTGAAGGCTTTTCCAAGATTATGATTTCATTTCACATCCCGTCTCCCGAACTCTTTAAGACTTTAAATTTTATCTGTTTACGGTTCCAACGACTCGAAGCCAACTCCAGATAAATCCTCACATTTCCAGGGCAGCTAGAAAGGAGCCAGCACTGATTTTTGTACAACCACCCACTGGGCACATCCCTCCTCACCCTGGGGTCAGGCCAAATTGGCATCTCCCCTTGCTGAGTGCTATAAACCCCTTTATTACTGGAATTACAGCTTTCCCCCATCCTATGAACACATCCCCCATTATGGAAGCCCTGCCATAGGGAAGAGGCCATTGGAAATCACTTCCACGCTCATTAGGCAGACAAAGGAAGTGCCATTTGTTCCATTTGTTCCCACATTCCTGGATGCCATCGAGGTGCAGTTGAACGCAGGGCTTTTAGAGGGAGCTCATCCAACAACTCCTGATGACAATTAAGTCAAACACAACCGCGCGATCAGTGCAATTAAAATCCCCAAAGAGGAGCACAGATGTACTCGAGGCCCCAAATCACTTTACAGGATTTTTTTTTTTGATATTATGTAAAAAATCCAGCTACTGAGCAGGCAAGGCTTTGGTATTATATTATTAAGTAATTAGGATGAGATATGAAAACACTAATGAGGATTTGCTGCGCCCAACGTTTGGAGGAAAAAGAACCAGCCTGGCTTGGAACAACCTCCTGCAGGCAGCTGCATGAGTTTTATGTGGAGAAAACACAGAAAAAAAAAAAAATCTGGTTTCAACAGCTTCTCCGCCTTTGTGGTGACTGCAAGGCTTGAAAGACTGGCAAGGGAAGCGGGAGAATTTGGGAAATTGATATCCAGAGCATGAATTTAAATGGTGTGCACGTTGATGTGGGGAACTGCAAACACCACTTGGAATGTAGAACACCCTCCCTGTTCTCTCTGCTTTAGAAAATCACACAAATGTGGCACATTAATGATTATAAAGGGTGATCAATATCTGTCTGGTGTAGAATCAAATGAATTCTTGGTGAGGAGGCTTCACATGAGCACTCCTCTCCCAAACTGAGCCAATGAATGGCTGAGACACAAACCCCATGGACTCTGTGACAGCACCAGACATTTGTTGAACCTCTGAACCTACTGATGAAAAGAGACTCGTTGTCATAAGGAAAAAGAGGCCTCATAATTTTAGGAGGAGAGAGGGAGTATCCACACAAGAAAAGCTGGGCCAAGGCAACAATCCTGGGACTCCTGAGAAGTCATAACACTCCAAAAATGCTCCGGGAAACTGAGGCAGAGAAATGTCTCTCATTTTGCCCAAAATCACATTTTCTGGTGACATTTAACTTGGAAAGAACAGCCTTAGAGCCCTTCCAAGGCACCTTTCCCTCCAGATCTTTCTGGGAGCCAAATGCCAGCTCCCATCACTCTGGGATGTGCAACTCCACCAAACTGATAAGGTTCAGAAATAATCTTTGAGGACGGGAATAACTCAAATGGATCCCATTTGAAAAGCTTTCCCCTTTGGAGAAGAATGTGGATTCACCAAAGGCAGCTGACCACAAGGATCACCCCATGGAGCTTCCACTCTCCACGTTATTATTATTATTATTATTATTATTATTATTATCCAGCTGGAGAGCTCCTCAGGGCCACTTGGAGGGGAAGGTTCAGTTTTCTCAGTTCTAGGTGGTCCATTCCAAAATTTTTCAATTAATGCTTTCAAGTTCACACCTCTCAGGCTATTTAAATTGGAATAATCCCCAAAATTAGCTCCTTTGAAGATGGATTCAACATGCACATGATGTTCTTCTACGATGTTCTTCACCTGATGGACCTTTGAATAGAATTTAAATTATAAGGCTGCCATCCCAAACCATCATGTCCAGAATGGACAATTTTATTCAAGATTCAAAACAAAAATCCGGGAGATAAGAGATGTAAAAACCCATGGACAGGAGGATTTAAAGCTCTGATGTTTTTATCACCAAAAAAAACCACCTTTCCCATGAGGGAAAGCCCAGAGAAGGCTGTGGCTGCCCCTGGATCCCTGGAAGTGTCCACGGCCAGGCTGGATGAGGCTTGGAGCAATCTGGGATAGTAGAAGGTGTCCATGCCCATGGATGGGGTGGTATTAGATGATTTTAAAGTCCCTTCCAACCCAGTTTCTGATTCCATGATTCTCACAGACATTCCTTTTCTCCATCTCCAGCCTCCCTCCATAACAACACACTTTTCCCTGCCCATCTCCTCACATTAGTACTGGATGCAAAACCTTATTCAAGGAAATTCTCCTCACCTGGAAAACATCCATATTTCTGTGTTCTGGTAAGAAAATGTTCTAACACTGTCTGTGATATATTAAACAAAAACTCCAACAGCAATTGATGGACTTGGCCCACAGAGCCCTTGAGAAACCGTCAGCTTTTGTATCTTCACACCCCTAAATCACATCCCTTCATTGACTAAAGTTCCATCTTCATCCTGCAGAAGAGAATCACCTCCCCAGCACACATTTATCTCCTCACAAAAGGGAGGGAATAATGGATCTGTGAAAGCTGTTGCATTGTTTGTTTTTTTTTTTGGCAATAATTTCTGATCTATGATACACAAATGGAAACACGGGAGAGCGACACCTCCAACTCCTGTACGTGCAAAATGGATAACAACCAACACTGAATCAAATGTGTAGCATTTTAATCCTTTAATTAGGTAAAAAAATTACTTTTCTCCTCAACAGTTCTCCCTTATTAGGAAAAACTCAAGACATCTACAGATCCTCCAACTGTTATTCCAACTCGAAGCCACAAAAGTCTTGGGAGCATCTGGCGTGTTTTGTGCTCCGTGGCAGCCTTGTTCTCTTTGAATTGAGTGATTTATTACCACCTAACCTCAGCCTCTGATGAGATTATGCTGCCAATTTGTGCCTCCTTTTCTTCGGAGAGAGGGCTCTGGAACTCGGGCTTTGGGCTGAGCTGAGCGTGGTGAATCTCAATTAAAGGCTGACCTTTACAAGACGAGGGAAATGTTAATTCATGCTCACCTAAATGGCTTCAGCCCTCCTTAAAAGCAGAGTTTTCTAAGCTCCTCTGCCACTGTAAAGTTCCATTTCAATGTTATTAAGATTAAAAAAAAACCCTCTTGGCTGTCGAGGGAAAAAACCCCAAATGCTAATAACAGCTGTCTGGGGTGCATTTGTTATGCTCCTTGAAAAACAACGACGTCGCATTTTGAAAGGATTTCAGCCACAGATTAGAGGCAGCAGAATGACAGGGCCAGAGATTAAACACTCCTTTACCCCCTGAACAGGTACAAGAGCAGCAGCAGCTCCCTCCACGCTCACCCCTGAAGGTCCCTGCTGGAATTTGCCATCCCCTGTCATGTGGAATTACTTCCTGGAGAAGTCTCAGCTTGAAAGGTGAAAAAAATTTGCAGAAGAGGCAAGAAAGCGGCTCAGTCCCCACAGATAATTGCGTTGGGCTGTTTTTTAAATTAGGATTATACACCCCATCAAATGGGAGAGAGAAAAGGAGTGTTTCAGCAATGTGTTTATCAAGGTCTTGCTAAGCAAGCTGGGGAAAACAAAGAAATTTGACCCGCAGAAATGATGGATGTGGAGAAACTTCAATATGAAAAGAAGAATTTGATGAAGAATTCAAATGTCAGCAAGATTTCAATAGAAAACATAAACATAGAAAAACATAAACATCCACGAGCATCTCAGGACTCTACAATATCTAAAAGGCTGGAAGAAACAAAAGGGAAAAAAAATACAATGCCAACATAGCAATTAATCCCTTTAGAAAGAAGATGGAATCATAGAATATCCTTAGTTGGAAGGGAGCCACAAGGATCAGAGTCCTATATATATAAAATATAAAATATAAAATATATTGTAAAATAATTATATATTTTAATATATATTTATAAATATTATATATATATATAAAATAAATCTTTCCCCAACACTAAGTATAAAGGAAATGTATAGGAAATGTATTGCAGTTTTGGCCAGCCTGGTGAGTCAAGATCCCAAAAAATCAGAATTACCTGATCAACTTCCACCAGTTTGAATTCTGACCCACCTGATCTGAACTCCCATGGATATTTTATTCCTCATTTCACAGCCTAACTCTGTGGTGTTTAAATAAATGGTTCACTACTGGCATTTAGGCAAAAGCACAAATTCCATGGCTCAGTACTTCCACAAGCCTGCTCCTCCTGGAAAAAAACTCCAGTAATTGATAGAAAACAGGGTATTATACCTCACAGGCATAAACATTCTCCACCTATTCTGTTCTAATCTGCATAATACAAGATAATTCCACGCTGGATTTGTAAATTCACCACAAAGCCCTCAAATGCTTCAGTAATCCAGATTCAAAGCTGGAAAAGAGCTGTAAATAAATGCCTTGAAAATCAAGGATTGCTTTGTAAACAAGGCACGGGGACACAACGAGTCCCAAACTGTGACAACATCGACCAAAACAGTCCTGGCTGGAGCACCTTCCAGCAAAACAAGTGGAGAATGGAGGATTTCTGGGATATTTCATAAATCAACAGGGGAGAGAAGAACGGCAGAAGTGGGAGAGTTGTGAAGATGCAGAATTCAGGCTGGTGACACAACTCAAAATTGTTTCTCCATCACTGTTTGAGAAGCTCCCCTCCTCATAAACCACCTTGATGTTCCTATTTCTGGTTTTCCTGTTCCAACAGGACCATGTGGCACCAGAGGGGTGTTTGGGCTCTGAAGGGAGAACAGTGTAAGGGCTGAAGATTAAAGGAAGAGAAACCTGAGGTCAAGACTGAGGTGGGGAGGCTCAGAGAAGCTGTGGATCCCTGCAAATGTCCAAGGTTGGGTTGGATGAGGCTTGGAGCAACCTGGGATGGTGGAAGGTGTCCCTACCCATGGAAATGGGGTTGAAATTTGGGGATCTTTAAGGCCCTTTCCAACCCAAACCATTCCATGACAGTGACGCTCTCTGATACCGCCCTGACACCAAAATTCCTCCTCCTGCCTCACCTTGCTCAAAGCCCCCGACACAAAGCAGACATTTCACAGCCCAAGCCTGACTTTCAACACTTCCCATCTCCCTGAGCAGTGACAAGAATGAAGTGGGAAATTCAACCCCCCTCAAATGTTCTCCAGGATTAACAGAGATGCCCTGATCCTTTTGCACAGACTCGACTGCTGGCCAAGGTCAGCCTTTAACAAGCAGCAATACTCACGTTTAGACACCTGCAAGGGATCAAAAACATTGTTGAAAAGGAAAAAAAAAACCAAACCCACATGGATGGGAAAAGGAGGGATGTGACCCCACCCAGCAATGGGAACTTGTTGCTGTAGATGAAATGCCAAACGTGCTCTCCCCAACACCAGGAGCTCTTTGCACTGCCAAAGCAAAGGGACCCTCCTGCCTCCTTTTTTTAGGTATCTCCCTCTGAATTGTTGTAGCTTTAATAACAATCTCTGAGGAAAAATCAAGAAACAAATGATTTTCTTACACATAATCCCCCTTTTTGCTGTCAAGGGCTTGGCCCCAGTTTGATAATCTCATTTCCTGAAAATCAAAATTTAAGCTTCCTAGAGTGTTAATTGTGGCCCTGCTCCATTGCTAATCAAAAAAAATAATATTGGATGTTTTGCATGAAAATGCTGCTCTAATTAATTCTCAGTCATAAAGCAGCCTGGTTTTAATAACCCCTCCTTGATTGGGCAGCCTTTGAAGAGGTTGTGCCTCTAATCCGCTACACCGGGACAAACACACGCCGAGGAAACCAGGAGTGGCTTTTTCCAGGGGCTGGGGGAGAGCTGATTGATCCAGAGCTGGCAAAACCCTGCAAATCCCTGCCCTCCCCTCTCCCCCGAGCTCAAACTGTGATCCTGCACATCATGAGGAGACAAAAGCAGTGGGGAAATTCGGGATATCACATCAGCTCCCCCCCTTCCTCAGCTGATTTTTCCGCTGGTTTATTATTCCCCAACCTTTCCTTCAGGAATGTTTTTAACCAGCACAGGCCACTTGTCACAAACGTCTCCTTGAAGCAGACACGAATCCTGCTGCCTCCTCAGCACCTCTGAGTGACAACACATTATCATCCACATCTCAGTGAGGCGCTGAACTGAATTTCCATTATCCCAAATGTCAGCGTTGGTTTCCGTCACCGCCGAGCACAGCTGGTTCCCTCCGGCAGCCCTTGGGTGAATCCAAATGGAACAAGGCACCTACAAATAACTGCATTTTGCCTGGACCTGGCCTTACATGGTGCCCTTGTCATATCAGATCCTCTGCGTGTCTCTGCTGCTGTTTCTTGGTGTTGAGATCTTAATTAGCAGAGTTGCTGGTTGGGTTTTTTTAATTGTTTAAAACCTTGTGGTAGGGAATTTTTCTGTTTTGGGGAGTGGTTGAGCAGCAGAGTGGGGAATAACACAAATCCACTTCCCAAATTTAGGTTTGTTCAAGGCCTTCCATTGATCACCCAACCAGCAAGAAAAAAAAATATCTGTGGAGTTTCTAAAAATTATCCATTACAATTTATTGTGTTGTTACACCAGAGCTTTGTTTTGCTGCCACATTTGCGGTAAATGGAACAAGGCACCTACAAATAACTGCATTTTCCCTGGACCTGGCCTTACATGGTGCCCTTGTCATATCAGATCCTCTGTGTGTGTGTCTCTGCTGCTGTTTCTTGGTGTTGAGATCTTAATTAGTAGTTTCTGGTTGGTTTTTTTTAATTGTTTAAAACCTTGTGGGAGGGAATTTTTCTGGTTTGGGTGTGGAGAGTGGATGAACAGCAGAGTGGGGAGTAACACAAATCCACTTCCCAAATTTAGGTTTGTGTCAGAGGGGTGTTCAAGGCTTTCCATTGATCACCCAGCCAGAAAGAAAAAAATAAAAAAATCCATGGAGTTTCTAAAAATGATCCACTACAATTTGTTGTGTTGTTATACCAGAGCTTTGTTTCACTGCCACATTTGCCATCCTTTGCCAGAGGTGAGCAACCTGAAAAGTTCCTAAAATCCCAGACTGGTTTGGGTTGGAAGGGACCTTAAAATCATCCAGTGCCACGGGCAGGGGCACCTTCCACTATCCCAGGGTGCTCCAAGCCCTGTCCAGCCTGACCTTGGACATTCCAAGGTGTGGAATTGTTCTCCACTTCCAGCTAAACCACTGGTCAGTTTTTAGATATTTGAGTGCTGCGTATTTAAAATCCACAAGAGCCTCTTGCATTCGATTTTTAGTTTATAAATAAATTGATATAATACTCTTACTACTCCCGACAAGAGAAAAGTAACTATGCAGAAGTTCTGTGTATTTAAAATCACCTCTGAAAAACTGAAACCTCACAGAGTCTCAGAATGGTTTGTTTATAAGGGTCTTTAGAAATCATCTCATTCAATTCCCCTCTTGTTTCTTCAAACAGAAGTAAGGGGAATTTATCCAATTTTTTTATTATTTTTTTTTAAAGTAGGAAGAAGTGCACTGCATCCCTGGAATGCTCTGGATAGAAACTGCCTAAATAACTTCATAAAGTAATACTGAATTTTTGCTGTTTCAGTTCAGCACACAACATGTGTCCAGCAGTTGGGAGGATTCAACTCTGGGGCACAAATTTCGTCTTTTGTACTATTCAAGACTTTCTCTGTGAGGCTCGGGTGACTTTTTTCTCCTTTCCTTGTACAACAAACCCTGTCCCAAATCCCAGTGCCAACAGAGCACAAACTCATCCACAAATTGCCAAGGCAGCACGATCAGAGACAGAACTTTTCATAAAAACAAATGGAAAGGGAAAAAAAAACAAAGGCATGACGACAATCCGAGAATATTTTGTATCCTTCAATGGACCACAATATCTGTAGGAATGATTCCTCAAGGATCAGCACATGGAGCATCCCCTGCCATGCAGAACAGCCACTCCTTGTGTGTCTATTAATCAATACCTTCAATAATCAATAAAAACAAGTGGGATCTAACACAGGACTGAGTGTTGACTCTGGAATTCTGATCCTACTCCTGCTCCCATCATCCTTCCATAGACAATCCATCCCACAGGAACATTCCCAAGAAAATCCTGCTCCACAAAGCCATGGAGAAGTTGAATTACTGCAGAAGTGCACTGAGCTTCCAAGGGGAAAGAAATAACAAGCCCAAATTTCGGGAGGTGCTGAGCAGGAGTGAAATCCATTCATATCCTTGGGAACCATGGGAGCTCCAGAACATTTCCCATTCCATGGTCAGCCCCAGGACAGGGCAGAGCTGACCTGGCTGTGGCTCTGACAGAGTGGAATTACCAACCAAACCCAACCTAAACAGAGTGTACAATACCTAAATGTTGCCCTTTGAACAGAAATCTGTTCGGGAAGCCAAGAGCAAAAAAAAACAAAAACAGAAGAGGGGCAAGTGATGAAGTGGTAGATGGTATTCTGTGCCATCTGGAGAATCATGGAATGCTTTGGGTTGGAAGGGACATTAAAGCTCATCCCATTCCACCCCATCCATGGCAGGGACACCTCCCACTGTCCCAGGCTGCCCAAAGCCCCAATGTCCAGCCTGGCCTTGGACATTCCAGGGATCCAGGGGCAGCCACAGCTGCTCTGGCAATTCCAGCCCAGGCAGGAATTCCCAATTCCCAAGATCCCACCCAAATCTCCCCTTTTCCAATCTGAAGCCATTCCCTGTGTCCTGTCCCTCCATCCCTTGTCCCCAGTCCCTCTGCAGCTCTCCTGGAGCCCCTTTAGGCCCTGGAATGTTCTGGAAGCTCTCCCTGGATCCTTCTCCTCTCCAGGTGAACACCCAGACTGTACCAGTCCAGAAGGAAATATTTCACTTCTGTATTTTCCCCCAGCTTTTTTTTTTTTTTTT